>CAUYQG010037194.1:0-12009 GCA_963574415.1 Tarsius wallacei | reverse complement strand
CCTCTACTCAAGAAAGTTTCAAAAGTTCTAAATCAAAACACTTAATGCCTTAAAAACACTAAAGTCAGCCGGGCTCAGTGGCTCAGCCTGTAATCCCACCGCTTTGGGAGGCTGAGGTGAGTGGATTGCCTCAGCCTGAGGGTTCAAGACCCGCCTGGGCAACTTGGTGAGCCCTCATCTCTACAATAAACCAAAAATTAGCCGGACGTGGTAGCGCGCGCCTGTAGTTCCAGTTACTTGGAAGGCTGAGGCGGAAGGATCGCCGGAGCCCAGCAGGTCGAGGCTGCAGTGGCTGGGAGCAGCCACTGTACTCCAGTCTGGGTGACAGAGTGAGACTCCAACTAAAAAAAAAAAACAAAAACGTTAAAGTCTTTACATGAAATATCTAACTCCCTCAGGATAATATCTTTCAATATCCGAAGAAAAAAATATTAAAATCAATTATTTTAAAGATAAACACACACTCTATCACCTTCCACTTAAAAGAAACAAAAACTATTTCACTGTCTTTAACAAATCATCAAATTACTGCTGTGCGAAAACATGAAATTACATGAAACATATCTCAACTTTCATGGGACCAAAGATGTTCAGATTTTACACACTAAAGAACTACCTTATAGCTTACAATGGTGCAAAAAGCCACTAAAACATAAATACTACTGCATCTAGATAGTAAAAGTCAGATGAAATTGTGTGGTTTGCAGGGTATTTTAAGTTACATGAGGTCATTGAAATCCTATACATAATTTATGTATGATATCATGAAGACAAGCAATTAAATACTTAAATATTATTCCTAAAATCCAACACATTAATAAAGGCTGGAAATGTTATTTTTCTCACCTTTAATTTATCTATCAGAACCTTTAAAAAGTGTAATAGCCTTTACTTTTAGTGCAGCTTTAGGTTTATAGAAAAATTGCACAGAAGTACAGAGTTACCACATTACTTCCACCGGGCTGCCCCATTGTTTTCTATTATCACTTGTTACAAGTGATAAATCAATACTGACATTTTTATATAACTAAAGTCCATAGTTTACATTAGAGATCACACTTTGTGTTGTACAGTTTGATAAATGCCTAATTTTATGTATCCACCATTACAGTAACATGCAGAATAGTTTCACCACCCTGAAAAGGCCCTGTGTTCCCCCCCAACCCCCCACCCCATGAACTCCTGGCAAACACTGATCTTTTTACTTTACAATAGCGTTGCCTTTTCCAGAATGCCACATAATTAGGGTGCAGCCTTTTTAGGTAGATTTCTTTGGCTAAGCAATATGCATTTAAGTTTTCTCTATGAAATGTCATGACTTGATATAGATGGTTCGTTTCTTTTTAGTGCTGAATAATAGTCCATGGTCTTTTTGTACCACAGTGTATTTATTCATTCACTTACTGAAGGACATCTTTATTGCTTCCACATTTTAGGAATTATTTGCAAAGCTGTCAGAAACACTTGTGTGCATGCACATAAGGTTTCTACTCATTTGGGTAAGTACATAGGGGAACAACCGCCGGATCATACGGTAAGCGTATGTTTAGCTTTGCAAGAAGCTGAACTGTGTTTTCCAAAGTGGCTGTACTTTTTTGCATTTCCAGCGGCATGAATGAAAGCTCCTGTTGCTTTACTTTAGTTTGCATCGCCTTCCAGAATTTGGTGTTGCCAGGTTTTTGGATTTTAGCCATTCTAATAGGCATATACTTGTATTTTATTGCTGTTTTCACTTGCCATTTCCTAATGACATATAATGTAGAGTATTTTTTTCCATGCATTTACTTGCCATATGTATGTCTTCTTTGGTGAAGTGTATGTTAAGATTTTTTTGCCCATATATTAACTGGGTTTTTTTTATTGTTGAATATTAAGAGTTATTTGTATATTGTAGAAAAAATTCTTTTTAAAAATCTATCTTAGAATTTGATCTTTATTTGAGGTTACCTTATATATTTTCTTTTTTTATTTTAAAGATGTGGGGTACAATTCAGGGTTAGATATACAAACATTGATGATGTAGGTGCCCTTGTTGATGAGGTATGCCCTCCCTCCCCTAGCAGTTTCCCTTAACTGCCATTCCCACCCCTCTTTCTCTGACAGTTTCCCATTAGTGTCAATCACTTTCTTATAGTATTATAATTGTTCAAGGTCCACTTATGAGTGAGAGATACATATTCTTTATTAGGCATGTGTTTTCACAAATCTTTTCTCCCTGTCTGTACTTGTCTAACAGTGTCTTTCACAGAATAGAAACTTTTAATTTTAATGAAGTCTAGCTTGTCACCTTTTTTTGTGGATTGCACTTTTGGTGTCATGTCTAAAAAATCATTGTCACATGCGAGGTCACCTAGGTTTTCTCCTATGCTATCATCTAAAACTTGTATAGTTTTGCATTTTACATTTAGGTCCATGATCCCTTTGAGTTAATTTTTGTGAAGGGTGTAAGGTTTGTATCTAGATGATGATGATGATGATGATGATGATGATGATGATGATGATTTGGCATGTGACTGCTCAGTTGTTCCAGCACCATTTGTTTAAAAGACTATATTTTCTCCATTGACTAATGAATAAAGATGCCTACTTGGTCAAAGGCCAATTCACTACATTTGAGTTGGTCTATTTCTGGGTTCTCTATTTTGATCCACTGATCTGTTTGCGTATGCTTTTGCCCATACCATACTGTTTTGATCATTGTAGTTTAATAGCAATTCCTGAAGTGAGGTAGTGTCAGTCCCCAACTTTGTTCTTCAGTATTGTGTGGCATATTCTGAGTCTTTTGCTTTTCCATATGAACTTTAGAATCAGTGTGCTAATATTTGGTGCTACATAATAATTTTCTGGAATTTTTATTGGGATTTTGTTGAATCTATGGATCAAGTTGGGAAGAACTTACAGCTCAACAATATTGTTTTCATATCCATGAACATGAAATATCTTTTCAATGATTTATATATATATATTTATTTCATTAGCATTAGCAATAAATTAATATATTTATTTCATTAGCGTCATATAAATATTATACATATTTTACTAGAATTACACCCAAGTGTTTCATTTTTTGGTGCTAATGAGAATAGGATTATGTCTTAAATTTCAAGTTTCAATTGCTCATTGCTAGTATATGGGAAAACAGTTGGCTTTTGTATATTGATCCCACAACCTTGCTATAAGCACTTATTAGTTACAAGAGGCTTTTGGTCAATTCTTTCAGGTTTTCTATAGACAGTCATACCACTTGTGAACAAAAACAACTTTCTTCCTTCCCAATGAATATGCGTTTTATTTTGCTTCTTCCTTAGTTGCATTAGTGCAAATTCCAGTAAAATATTGAATAGAGTGGTAGGAGGAAACATCCTTTATTTGTTCCTGATCTTAGGGGGAACACATCTAGTTTCTCACCATTAAGTATGACGTTAGCTGTAGGGTTGTTGTAGATGTTCTTTATCAAGTTGAAGAAGTTCACCTCTATTTTTAGTTTTCTAAGAGTTTTTATTGAGTAATTGATATTTTTTGTCAAATTCTTTTTCTGTATCAGTTGATAAGAATATATAATTTTTCTTCTTAGCCTGTTGATGGAATGAATTATATTGATTTTTTAATGTTGAGCCAGCATATCTTCAGTAGATCTCTCTTAGTTGTAACATATACATTGATGAAAACTCTATTTATACTTTGTTGAATTTGACTTGCCAGTATGTTATTGGGGATTTTTGTATCTATATTTATGAGATATATTGGTCTGTAATTTTGCTTATTGTGGCTTTGTCTGTTTTTGATATTAGAGCAATACTGACCTCATGAAATGAGTTACAAAGTGTTCCTTTGACTTCTAATTTTTGTAAGAGAGTGTAGAGAATTGGTGTCATTTTTCCTTAATTGTTTGGTAGAGCTCACTATCTGGGACTACTGCTTTCTGATTCAAAAGATTATACGTTGTTAATTCAATTTCTGACATATATACAGGTTTATTCACGTAATTTATTCCTCCTTGTGTGGTTTTTTATTCTGTGTCTTTATGGAGCTGGTTCATTTCACATAAGTTATCAAATTTACAAACATACAGTTGTTCATAATATATCTTTATTATTCTGTGAACGTCCATGATATCAGTTAGTAATGCCACTCTTTTATTTTTGATATTAGTAATTTGTGTTTTTCCTCTTTTTTCTTGGTTTGCCTGGCTACAGGTTTATAAATTTTATTGATATTTTAAAAGAACTAGCTTTTACTTTCATCTATTTTCTCTATTATTTTTCTGTTTTCAATATTATTGATTTCTGCCCTGATTTTTATTATTTCTTTTCTTGTTTAAATGTAATATTCTTTTTTCTCTGGCTTTTGAAGGGAGAAGCTTAGGTTACTGATTTTTAGATCTTTCTTCTTCTTCCACAACCTTCTCCTCCTCCTCCTCCTACTCCATCTTTTTTGAGTCAGGGTCGCACTCTACACCCAGGCTGGAGTGCATGGCACAGCTCACTTCCTGGCTTTAGGTGATTTTTCTACCTCAGTCTCCTGGGTAGCTGGGACTACAGGTATGCGCCACCACACTCAGCTAATTTTTTTATTTTTTGCAGACACATATCTCACTATTTTGACTGGGCTGGTTTCAAATTCCTGGGCTCAAGCAATCCTCCTGTTTTACCTTCCCAAAGTGCTGGTATTAGAGGCATGAACCACCATACCCAGCCTCCTTTTCTAATACATACACTCAATGCTATAAATTTCCCTCTAAGCACTTGCTTTTACTGTACCCCACACATTTTCACAAGTTGTATTTTCATTTGTATTTAGTTCAGATTTGGAGGTTTCTTTTTAGACCCATGAGATACTTAGAAGTATGCTGTTTAATCCAAAAATATTTTGGATGCTCCAGTTGTTCTGTTTATTGATTTCTAGTTGAATTCCATTGAGGTCTGAGAGAATACTTTGCATGATTTCTATTCATTTAAAATATTTAATGTGCATTTTAAGACCCAGAATGTGGTCTATGTTTGGTAAATGTTCTGAGTGAGCTTGAGAACAATGTCCATTTAGAATCCAGTTAATTGATGGTGCTGTTGGGTTCGACTATATCCTTACTGATTTTCTGCCTGCTGGATCAGTTAATTACTGATAGAGCAGCGTTGAAGTTACTAACTATAATAATGAATTTGTCAGTTTCTCCTAGCAATTCTATCAGTTTTTGTCGCATGTATTTTTAAGCTCTTTTGCACGATGCATACACATTATAGATTATTGTTTCTTCTTGGATAATTGACTCCTTTATAATTTTGTAATGTCTTCTTAAGTCTGAGAATTTTCTTAATTTCCTTTATCTGAAATTAACATAGCGAATCCATCTTTCTTTTGATTAATGTTAGCATGGAGTATCTTTCTCAATCTTTTAACTTTTTATCTTCCTGTGTCTTTATATTTAAAGGGGATTCTTGTGGACAACATATAGTTGTGTCTTTTTTTGTTTTAATCCATTCTGAGCATCTCTGTCTTTGAATTGGGGTGTTTAGACCATTCACAATGAAAATAATAATTTATATAGTTGGATTAACACCTACCACATTTTAACTGTTATATATTTATGACTCATTCATTTTTTGTGTCTTCTGTTTTTCTACTTTTCTGGCTTTAACTGAACATTTAATATGATTCAATTTTCTCTTCTTTCTTGGCATTTATTTAAAATAAAGATTTTATTTCTTTAAAAAAATTTAGTGGAGTGTGCAATTTAGACTTACAACTAATGTAATTCCACTGTGAAATAACTCTCCACTTCATGGAAGTGCAAGTACTTTATAACAGAATATGTATTTTCAGTTTATTCCTTCTGTTCCTTACAATATTGTTGTCATTCATTTCTTTTATCTATAGCTCTAATTATCCAATATAGTGTTGCTATAATTACTTTGAATAAACTCTTGATAGATAAATTAAGAATAATAAAAGTTAAAGAGTTTATCTTTATTTCTCTGTCTTTATGTAGATCTGAGTTTCTGGCCCAGGAAAAATAACTCTCTGAAGAACTTTTTAAAATGTTTCTTTCAAGGCAGATCTACTGACTAAAGATTGCTGAATTTTTGCTTGCCTGAAAATATCTTTATTTCACTTTAACTTTTGAAGGATAATTTTTATGTATATAAAATTATAGACTGAGTTTTTCTTCTTGCAACACTAAATATTTCACTTATGTTTAATAAGCTGGAAAACAGTTATTATAAATAACAGTCCTACAATAATAAGGCTTTAGAGAGTACAGAAAGTGCCTAGATGTATTCTTTGTTCCATCATGTGCTTTTCTAGCTTGTTGCAAATCTTCATTCATATTAAAATCTACAACTTGGGCAACAGTAGATTCCTTTGAGTCTTTTCAAATCAAGAAAGTTATATATTCTACTTATACTTGATCTTTTTTTTTTTTTTTTTTTGTCTCCCCTACTGGCAATGCCTCTTGAGTCACTTCAGGGATGAACTCTGTGATAAGGTCTTCAGAAATACTCACTGTTTCACTATAAGTATTTTTGTCAACCACAAGCACATGCATCAAACACAGTAATCTGCAGACAAAGTTTCTTTCTTTTAGAGTCTCTACCTTCTGCACTTTCCCCCGGTTCTTCATTGTCCTCAGGAGTTGGACCTTCTTCTTCTTCGGTCATCCTGTCAGTTATTTAGCCATCACCAGCCTCAAACTCTTTTATCTAATGAATGCAATCCATTAGTAGGTAACTCCCCAGGGGGCTTTTTTGCTGCACTATATACTATGTACCCTCAGCACCTAGAACAGCGCTTAGAACATAGTAGATGCCCAGTAAATAACTGATGCTGCATGCTACTTAGGCAGGAATTTAGCATTGATTTGACCCACTACATTCACAAAACAGCATTGACCTTAGATATTGGATAATTTTAAGCATAATTTAATTTTAATTTAAACATAAAGTATGTCAATTCAGTGTCCTTGTATCTCATTTTTACTTTTTAAGGAGGTAGGAAAATACTGTGTTTACATCTGCATTGATAATCCTGACTCTCTTCAGCCCAAATATCTGAAAAATAGTTGTAAGATGAGGAGGTCTTACTTTAGCAACAAAATCACCTTACATTAGTACAGCAAGGAGAGAGCACGTGTATGATTTATTGATTTATGTCTCTAGCCAAATGAACTCCAACCCCTTCTGAAGAAAGTGTTGTTAAGCAGCTAAGAGCATGAGCTAAGATGCACTTCAGATGCAGAAGCCCCAGGGAGACTTGAATTCCTGAGCCCTTGTTTACAGTCTGCTAAACCTGAGCATGGAGTACCAGTGCCTTGTGCGAGAGGTTCTAAATGTAGAGATCCATGGCAATTTACTAGGATTAAGGAAATCCAACATGGGTACTTGCCCATCCTGTACAAACAAATGCAACTCCAGATTTAGTGCACAGAGAGTGTCGAGTCTGAAAGAAGCCCCCGCCTGCCAGGTGAGACTCCCAAGTGACACCTACAGCCAGCAATAATGACCACTCTTTCTTACTCAGAATGCAAGACCTACAGGGTGAGGACTTTGCAAGTTCTGGCCACTGCCTTGATCAAACCAAACCTTCCCCAGGGATCCCTGCCACACCCATCCGCTTGGATTCCCTAAGACTGGCTTGGGGTACTGCCAAACAGACACTCATGGGAGTTTTCACTCTACTGTCATCCATAGTTCCAATGTGGGTGGCTACAAGAGGGCTGAACTTAGGCTATGAAGACTAAGTTGGCCTCTAAGGATGCAGAGGGAATTTGCACAATCATGAAAGACATGGCCTGTCCTTGGATGTAGTAATAGAGAGTATTTTTACTTCTAAATGTAAGGGCTTCTGGTAAGGGATGGGATAGGGGTTAGGAACTTTCTGCTCCTGCCAGCAGGTATGGTCAGTGTGGATCAGAAATGGTCTTTGAGAGCTGAAGCCTCAAAGACAGCCAAGTGCATGCGAGAATAAGTAGGAGTGAGGGTAAAGCAATGTGGAGTTGAAGGGGGTAAGGAAGGTGGAATACAGAGTGCACCAGCAGAACTGAACTCTGAAGGAGGCCTATTTTCTCTCTTGATGGTTATTTTAGTCGGTAATTCCTGTGCTAGATGTGAAAAGACCCAGGGCAAGTCTTGGGTGAATGTAGTTTTAAGACTGAAAAAAAAAAAAGAAAGAGTGAGATGGCAACATTGGAGATTCACGTTTATAGGTAACTTCCAGCTGCGGAAATCTCAGTGAGCACCCAGGTGTGGACACTTTCTGAACCTCAGTGAAGGCCCAGGTGTGAGGTTTGCAGGTCTTGGAGGAGTGAGGAGGACCTGCTCTTCACCACTGGTTAAAGGATCCTGATGTGACTGGCACGACCAATGGATACCCTTGAAAGTAATACTTGCAGAAGATGTGTCAGGTGGTGGTTGACAATAGTACATTTCTGGCTTGGGAAGCTGTAAGACCCCGCTGGAAACCTCAGGACATTCTGCAAAAGGCCTTCCGGGTTACACCGACAAAATCCTCCACAATTCTCTTCCCTGCCTAGAGGTCCAAGTTGCCATCTTAATCTCCCCTTTCGAGACCCATAACACCTTGACCTGCTCCAAAAAAAAGCAGACACACTCCTAAAAGATTTGGTGACTAAGAAGCTGGCAGGCCAGAGGCAGGAACGAAGCGGAGATCAGAACCTGGAGCCAGGCATAGCTCCTCCTCTTCTTCAGGGTGGAGAATTGTTTTCTTGGTAATTTTCACCAGGTGGGAACAATTAGCACCAGAGCCCGGAAGTGGCGCTAGGTCAGGACTATCCATAGAATGCCCTTCTGATGAAATGCTTTGCAGGACACCACTTGCTGACCGGCGACAGAGGCTGTGAGCTTGCTGAACTCCACATGATCTCAGACCCTTTTGCCACCCTCCGGGCTCTGCATATTTAGAGTCGCAGCTCACCTCCTTGGGTGGAGATGATGTGATAGCAGCAAGCCAGGGAGCTAGAGAACTCACACGATGGGACTCAAAGGATGCAGGCGTCTTCCACATACTAGGATTGAGAGTAAAAACCTTGCTAATATCCAGGAAGAATTTACCCAAAAGCGTCTCTGTGGATCCTTTGATGTGGGAAGGGAGAGTGGAGGAAGGTCATGGTCTCTAGATTGCCTTAGGCCACAGGTTCAAGGTTGGCCGCAGGGAGTTGCATGGGTAACACAAAAAGCCCTGTCTGCTTCCTCAGACCCTTCTCTTCCACCAGAAAAAGCCTGAACTCACTGGGGAGGTGCAGCACACCGTCTCATCCCTAGGGCACAGGCCAGGATACTAAGCTTCTTTGGAAGGAGAAGCAAACCTGTCTGCTTTTTAGGGAAGGTAGGAAACCCTCTTGCTCTTAAAACAAGGCAAAGACTTTCTCCTGCTGAGGGAAGTATAGAAACAAATAATCCTCTACACCTGGGGAAAGGGAAGGAAACTCTCTGGGGCTCAAAATCCTACAGATTCAACCCAGAGGTCTGATACAGCTGGAGGAGGGACTAGAAGCTCATACTCTAGAGGAACCATAGACAAGGATCAGAGTTTGCCTCTTGGTGGAAGGGCAGAACTACCCAAAGGACTCAAAGACAAAGTCACCACCAGGCCCTACTGTGACAGGCAGTCAAGGACCCATAGCAAGGCAGGGCGCCTTTCCCTCGTGACACCGGAGCAGAAGGCTTTACGATCACACTGTGTATGCCCACCTGGATGACTAGCCAAGGCGCGGCTTTGTGGCTGGGGCTTTGGAGTTCAAGGCTGTGCCCAGACCAGGCTTTTCCGAACCTGAGTTTGGGGTTGGAGGTGGTCTCTAGCTCCTGCCTGGAAGACCAAGATGATCAAGGTTTTGTGCACTTTTCAGATGCCCACAAAGTGGAAATGAGAACAATTCCGAGAGAAAGAAGAAGACAATGAAGTTGGGGGAGAGGAATGAGTGCCCTGGGTGGTACTGGATTTGGAAGTACAGCTGTGGTCTGAGGGGCCGAAAGAAACATCCCCTGGGATATGGGGAGGGATGTCTGTGATGAGCCTGGGTCCGAACTCTCAGCCCGAGAGACAACTGTGCTCCCTTCACAGGTCTCCTGGATGGAGATGTGAGGGTTCAGGGTGACCGAGGATTCAGTGATCCTACCACAGGAGCTGGGGGCTGGTGACCCACTTCCAAAGGAGTGGGCCCAAGCACGCTGCATCTTCCCCAAGGCCCCAGCGTGTCTCTGTTTCCGCTACCTGGGTCAGCTCTGAGATTTGTCAGGTCTGGTGCAGATTTTTGAAGGAGAGAACAGCAGATGGGAGGGGAAAGTAGCACAAACTGGTAACTGCAAAATCCCAACCTGATACTTCCAAAGCACCTGTGGGTCACCTGAAAAAGGCTGTAAGATTGGGACATGGTTATCAGAATCTCCAGGCATTGGGAACCGAGATTTTTTTTTTTTATTATTCCCCAAGTGATTCTTTTTTTTTCCCCAAAAAGATGAACATTTTAATGAATACACTTTATGGCATATTTTATTTCCTTCTCCAGCTGAATTTTTTAAAATTTCAATAGCTTTGGGGGGACAAATAGTTTTGGTCTGGGTTTTAAGAGTACTCACCACTCTCACCTGTGCACATTGTTCTGATAGGTGACTTTTTTTGTCTCTCCTCCCCTTCTCTCCCTCCCCCTTCGGAGTCTCCAATGTCCATGATACCATTTTCTATATCTTTGCACTTTCTCAATTTAGCTCCCACTTATAAGTGAGAATATGTGGTGTTTGGGTTTCTACTCCTGAGTTCACTTAGGATGATGTTTTCTTCTTTGTTTTAATTTTAAATGTTAAAGATGTGGGGTACAATTCAGGGTTAAGTATACAAATGTTCATTTTTCAGGTATCCTTGTTGATGAGGCATGCCCCTACCTCCCCTGGCAGGTTCCCTCAACTGTCAATCCCACCCCCCTTCCTCTGGTAGTTTCCCACTACTGCCAGTCCTTTTCTTATAGGATTACGATAATTGTTCAAGGTCTGCTTATGAGTGAGAACATGTGATACTCGGTTCTTTGTTTCTGTGATAGATCACTCAGTATTATATACTCTAAGTCCATCCAAGTTGCTATGATAGTCATAAATTTGCCCTTCTTTGTGGTTGCATAATAGTCCATCATGTATATGTACCACATTTTTTTATCCAGTTCTATTTTTATGGTCAGTACAGTTGGCTCCATGTTTTTGCTATTGTGAATAATGCTGCAATAAACATGCGTGTGCAGGTATCGTTTTCATAGAGTGATTTGAGTTCATCTGGGTATATTCCCAGTAGAGGGATTGTGGAGTGATATGAAAGGTTGATTTTTAGATCTTTTAGGAATCGCCACACTGTTTTCCACAGAGGTTATACTACTTTACATTCCCACCAACAGTGCAGAGGTGTTCCCTTTTTCTCACATCCTCTCCAGCATCTGTTGTTTTTTGAGTTATTGATGATGGCCATCCTGCCTGGAGTTAGATGGTATCTCAGTGTGGCTTTAATTTGCATCTCTTTGATGACTAGTGAGGCTGAGCATTTTTTCATGTATCTGTTGGTTGCTTGTATACCTTCTTTCGAGAAGTGTCAATTCATATCTTTGCCCACTTTGTAATGGGGTTGTTTGTGTTTTTCTTTTCTGCATGTTTGAGTTTCTTGTACAACCTAGATATTAGGCATTTATCAGACATACAGTTGACAAACATTTTTTCCCATTCTGTGGGCTGTCTCCCTGCTCTCTCAATGGTTTCTTTGACTTTGCAGAAGCTTGTCAGTTTGATGAGCTCCCACTTGTCTATCTTATCTCTTATGGCATGAGCACTTAGGGTTTTCACCAGGAATTGGCTGCCAATTCCAATTTCCATAAGGGTGTCTCCTGCATTTTCTAAGGTTCATATAGTCTGAGGTTTTACATTTAGGTATGTGATCTATTTAGAGTTGATTTTTGTGTATGATGATAGGTAGGGGTCTTGTTTTAATCTTCTGCATGTGGCCAGCCAGTTTTCCCGGTGC
>CAUYQG010037192.1:0-11792 GCA_963574415.1 Tarsius wallacei | reverse complement strand
TGTAGAGACGAGGTCTTGCCCTGTTGCCCAGGCTGGTCTGGAGTCCATGGGCTCGGGCAATCCTCTTGCCTCTGCCTCCCAAAGTGCTGGGAGTACAGGTAGGGGCCACCATGCCGGGTGAATTCATTTTAACTTGATGTTCTCGTTATCCCACTACATCCAAAATATTGTCATTCTAGTATGTAACCACTATAAAATGTTATTAATGATATATTTTCCTTTTTTTTTTTTTTTTTGAGTTGGAGTCTCACTCTGTCACCCAGACTGGAGTGCAGTGGCCACTCCTGGCCACCGCAGCCTCGACCTGCTGGGCTCCGGCGATCCTTCCACCTCAGCCTTCCGAGTAGCTGGAACTACAGGCGCGCGCTACCACGTCCGGCTAATTTTTTTATTTATTGTAGAGATGAGGTCTTGCCTGCCCAGGCGGGTCTCGAACCCGCGGGCTCAGGCAATCCACTCACCTCAGCCTCCCAAAGGCGCGGGATTATAGGCTGAGCCACCGAGCCCGGCTGTTTTCATTTTTTTTTACACTTGGCCTTTGAAATCCAGTGTTTAACATTTACAGCACATCTCAATGTTGACCTGCCACATTTTAATGTTCAGTGGCCACACATGGCTGGTGGCTACCATATTGGACAGTGCAGGTCTGCTTCCTCATTCTCAATACAGTTAAAACCCTCTTGCCCAAAGTCCGTTCTTTCTATAGCTGCATCTGGCTAAGATGCTTACTTGAGAAGAGCCCTCTATGTTGTCACTCCATCCTTTGGAAGCACACAGAGCCAACAGAAGTTTTAACTTTGCAGTTGTTCCTATGCATTCAAATTCCCAGCATCTAGCAGACTACATAAGAAGGAAGACAGGCACATAAAGAGCACCCATCACCTAGCCCAAAGCACATGGACGTGGGTCTTGAGAGTTTCTTCTCCCCTTGGTTACACACAATTCAGATCACTTTGGCCACTTCTTAAAATCCATACCTCATGCCTTGATTCATTTCAATCTTACCACCATCCAGGGAGGCATTATTCCTCCCATTTTAAGAGGATAGCCAGCTGAGTGATTCACTGACCCAGTGACAGGGCCTGGGGAAACAGTGAAGGACAGAGGGAGCATAGCCCTTATTCTTCTTGGTGGGAGGAGTGCAGATACTAAACAAGTATCCCACAGGTAAACATGCAATTATAGGTTTTAGATGGTGCTGTAAGAAGAAACACAATAAGAAGGGTGGAGGGCAACCTCCTTTAGTGCAGGGAGTCAGGGAAGATCTCCTTAAAAGGGAAAATTTGATTTGAATGAATGAAGGCTGGAATGAAGAAACAGAGGCAGAGACGGGAGGGATTGAATCTGGGTTTCAGGACAGCTGACTCCTTGTTTGTCCTCTTGGAGTCAAAATTCCCTGACGAAAGACTTGCTTAGGGGACTCCAGGCTCATGGGATAGATACCTGCAGGAGGTGAACATATTTGTGTCTGTAAGAAAAGATTCCAGAAATAGAGATTATTCATCAAAGATTATTCATGTTTTAAATATAAAAGTGCTGTCCAGCACGGTGGTTCACGCCTGTAATTCCAGAATTTGTGAGGTGCAGGTAGGAGAATTGCTTGAGCTTGGGAGCTTGAGACCAGCCTGGGCAACATAGTGAGACCTCATCTCTACAAAAAAAAATTTTTTTTTTTTTTAGTTGGAGTCTCACTTCATCGCCTAGGCTGGCGTGCAGTGGCACACTCACGGCCACCCCAGTGTTGATCTGCTGAGCTCCGGCGATCCCTCTGCCTCAGCCTTCCAAGTAGCTGGAACTACAGGCGTGTGCTACCACGCCAGCTAAGTTTTTGATTTATTGTAGAGACGAGGTCTCGCCAAGTTTCCTGGACTGGTCTCTAACCCACGGGTACAAAAAATTTTTTTAAATTAGCTAGGTGTGGTCATAGGCACCTATAGTCCCAGTCATAAGGTAGGCCGATGTAGGAGGATTGCTTTTAAACCCAGGGGTTTGAGGCTGTGATAAGCCGTGATTTTGCCACTGCATCACTTAGCCTAGGTAGCAGAATGAGACTCTGATTAAAAAATAAACAAACAAATACATAAGAAAGTGCCAATGACTTTTCAAAAGCAGAGTACCATTTAAACTTTCTGGCACATTGTCAAGATTGCCTTTGTCACTCACTCCTAACAATCACCCTCATGTGCCACCATCACCTGGACTCTACTAAAGCAATCATTTCCATTTTTGCCTACTTGATGGGTGAAAAATGTTATTTGGCGTTGTGTTAATCTTTATTTCTTTAATTTCTGGGACAGTTGAGCATCTTTTCAAGATTAAAATCAACTGGACATTACTTTTTCTTTGTTCAAGTCCTTTGCCCTTTCATCCATTGGGTTACTGGTGGCTGTCTTGGTTGTGGTTTGTTATGCAAATAGTTTCTATTGTCTCATTTTTTTTTGAAACCTACTTTTTATTGTTTATCCCCAAAAGCTTCAGAGAAACACAGCTTTATTCAGACATAATTAACATAGACTATCTAAATATATTTAAGTGTAAACTTTGGTTTGTTTAAAGATATGTATATACTCATGAAATTAAATCACTACTTCCTCACAATCAAATTTTATTTCATTGTATTTTATTTTTTTGAGTCAGAGTTTCACTCAGTCATCCAGGCTGGAGTGTAGTGACACGCTCATGGTCACTGCAACCTTGTTCTGCTGGGCTCAGGCAATAAAGTGGCGGGAACTACAGGCACGAACCACCATGCCTGGCTTATTTTTTTGAATTATTATAGAGATGATATCTCACCAGTATGTCCAAGCTGGTCACAAACCCCTGGACTCAGGCAATTCTCTGGTCTCCGCCTCCCAAAATGCTGAGATTGCAGGCATGGCATGAGCCACCTCACCCAGTTCCAAATAAAATTTTAAAAGGTTTCACCCTATTTACTGTTTCATGTGAATCCTTTCCTTATGGCTTTTGGAATTTGTGTCTTTTTTGAAATTCATCAAATTTCCTCAAGATTATAAAAATAGTCTTCACATTTGCTTCCAATACTTTGGTTGTTCAGTGTTTTACATTTGGATCTACAGTCACATGGAATAACGTCCTGACCAGTGTGAAGTGGGGTAGATGATCTTTATTTTCTCAGTTAGTCAGTTGTCCCAGTGCCCTCTACTGAACAATCTGGCTTATCAGACAATCCAGCTCGGGCTGGACTCTATAACTCACCAACAGGCCTGCTGCTACCAGTGGATCAGTTGGGTAATTTCTTCAGGCCCAAGATCATGACCACTATGCTAAAGTCAATGGGTTATCTCCCCTACCTTCACAAGTGCATTGATTGGGATTTAAGTACCACCTTCTCCCAGCAGATTATTTTACTGTACAAATATCCCCTCAAGGCAACTCCTTAATCTGTGAATGACTCCATGATTCAGATTACATTCCTCCAAAACTAGAGCAAAATCCTCGCTGAAATGGAAGGGATTGGTCAACCACACATTTTCCCAAGATGGCAAGTCCTTTGGCCAACTGTGTATTTTGTCCCTTGGAAGTAAGACCAGAAAACCTGGCCAGCTCTGCAAGTCTTTTGTTATTCTGATCCCAATCCTCAAGAACTCCTCTCATTCATTCAACACACATCATCAGTTGAGCACCAACCAGGCTCCAGGCTGTTGGATGTGCTGGGGCTAGATCAGGGAACAAGACAGACAAAAAGACAAGAGGCCTTGCCCTTCTGGAATGTGCGTTCTGATGGTGCGGAGAGAGCTGAAGAACAATAAATTTAATAATCAATTAAATTATACAGAATATTAGAAAGTACAAAGGCTTCAAGTGGACAAAGACAAAAGGAATTAGGAATATATCTGTGGGAGCACGTGAGTTGTAATTTGTAATGGGGTGATAAAGGTAAGTCTCAGTGAGTGAGGGACTTTTGAGCAGTCTTAAAGTTGGTGACAGAGGTAATAAGAGCAACTGTGCATAGCCTGTCTGGGAGGAGGAAAGAGCTAATACAAAAGTCCAGCTGGGAGCAGTGGCTCATGCCTGTAATCCCTGTACTTTGGGAGGCTGAGATTAGAGGATTGCCTGAGTCCAGGGGTTCGAGACCAGCCTGGGCAACTTGGCGAGACCTCGTCTCTACAATCAATCAAAAATATTAGCCAGGTGTAGTGGCATGCTCCTGTAGTTCCAGCTACTTGGAAGGCTGAGGCAGAAAGATTGCCTAAGACCAACAGGGCCAGGCTGCAGTGGCCATTAGTTTGCCACTGCACTCCAGCTGGGGCAACAGAATGAGACTCCAACTCAAAAAAAAAAAAAAACAAACCCAAAAATTCCAAATAAGAAAAGGTATCTGGCATATGGGAAAAGTAACAAGGGGTCAGGGGTCTGGTGTGAGTGCTAGGAGACAGTTCCGAAGGTAGGAGGGAGGAAGTCAGATCATGGAGGCCTTAGAGACTTTGGTGAGGACTTTGGCTTTTAGGATGTCCAAGGCCATGCTTGCTCTATTGCCTCATTTAGATGAAGAAATAAACGTAATGTCATACACATGTGTCAGGTATCAAAAATAACAACACAAGAAGTATCCAATCAAATACTTTGCTATAATTTTATTGCATGTTAACATGCTAAATTAGTATATTGTAACTTTTGCAAGTGTTTGATCTGGATTTAAATAGAATCACTGTGTGTCTTCCGCAACTTCGATTTCCCCATCAACTTAATATTTCTGGGATTCATCATGTTGCTGTTCAGTTTTAGGTCATTTATTGTCACTAATTTATAATATTTTTTTGAAAATTATACCACAGTTTTATTTATCCGTTCTTGTTTTGAAGGACACTTGGCTTTTCAGTTATGTGCTATTGCAGTGCTACAAGGAACAATCTTGTACATTTGCACCAATCTGGTACAATCTTGCAATTTGCACCAATCTGGCACAATCTGCTACCACACCCGGCCATGTTGTTTCTTGTATTTTCAGTTTAAACGCAGAGCATTCTTGCTCTGTTCATGAAGATTTCACAAATATGGAAGTCAGGAGTGGTGGCTCCAACCTGTAATCCCAGTACATTGGGAGGCAGAGGCGAGAGGAGTGCCTTAGCCCCGGGGGTTCGAGACCAGCTTGGGCTCCTTGGTGAGGCCTCCAGACCTTATCTCTATAATAAATTTAAAAATTAGCCAGGCTTGGTGGCACACACCTGTAGTTTCGGCTACTTGGAGGCTGAGGTGAAAGGATCGCCTGAGCCCAGGAGGTCGCAGCTGCGTTAGCCGTGATTGTGGCCCTGCACTCTAGCCTGTGCGACAGAATGAGACTCTGACTTAAAAAAAAAAATTGGTGTCCACTTCGAGCTTGAACTATGTTACAAATCTGTTGTGATCATGCTTTACCAGTTCGGATTTGAATCTACATCTCTGGCCCAGTGTGTCAATTCCTTACTTCTTTTTTTAATTTTTTTTTTTTTTTTTTTTTTTTAAGATTCAGAGACAGGGACTCACTATGTTGCCCTGGCTGCAGTGCACCGGCTACCCACAGGCCTGGTCCCACTACTGATCACCTCGGGAATTTCGACCGGCCTCATTTCAGACCCAAGCAGGTGGCAGACTTTAGGCAACCTGGTGGTCCCTCGTTCCGGGAAGGTCATCACGTGGATGCTGAATTTAGTGTGGACGCCCGATTGGCACGGCACACTACAGGCCCGAAGCCCCGGAGTCACGGGGCCTTCTCGCCTCGGCTGCACACTTCGGGCGGCGGCGAAGAGGAAGCCAGAGCACAGCGCGCCCTCCCGGCGCAGGAGCGACCTCCCCAGCAGGGGCGTGGCCCGGGGGGATGGCGCGCTGGGAGCCGCGGGTTACGTCGGGGGCGGGGCCAATTCTGGCCCCACCCCGCCCTCCGAGGGGCCCCGCGATTGGAGGAGGGAGCCTCGCTGGGCAGTTACGTGGGAATGGCGGGGAGGAGAGGGCCCAGAGAGGCGATGACCCCGAGGTGGCAGGTGTGCGGAGCCAGCTCTGCAACAATGGAGCCCTCGGCCCTCATGGCTCTGCGGTGAAGGGCGACGTGAGGAAGCGCAAGGCAGGCGGGCTCGGCCGTGCTCCCGCAGCAGCTCCCCCGCCTGAAGCGGGTGCGCGCGTGGGCAGCGGGACCCTGTGCCCCAGTTGCACTTCGCTCGGCTCCTTTCCAGGTACCCACGCCTGCCCGGTCGCCCCGCCGCCGCCCCCGAGGCCCGTCGGGTGCCCGCCGCCCTGCCGGGTGGGCGCTTTCTTTTGGAAAGCAGCTCCCGCTCGCTGGGCCAGCGTCCCTTCCCCGGCCACATCCTCGTCGGCCCCTGCGGCGGGGCATCTCGAGCCCGCGCGGGGGCGAAGTCGGAGGGAGCGGCCGGAGGAGGACCCGGTGGCCGAAGGGAGCTCGGCCGCCTCCGGGCGGGTCCTGCCCTTGAAGTCTCCGAGCGTTCTGGGTTCAGCTTGCAGCTGACGAGCCCGGGGAGGCGGTCGGCCCGGCCTCGGGGGCGCGCGGTGGCTCCCGGCCTCGGCGGAGGGTGTCCTGTGGCCCTCGCGACCCGCACCTCCTCCCGGTTCAGCCTGCCCATCCGCTTCGCTTTCCAGAAAACACTTCCCAAGACCTGTTGCTCACTCCCGCGCAAGGTCGTTGGCACGTTTTAAAAACGTCTTGCCGCCCGCTGGAGCTTCTGCGGGACCCGGTGGAAGGGCTGTCGGGGTCATAATACAAAGAAGAACTCGGTTCTCAGAGAGTTGGAGGGAAGAGAAATAACTTCATTTGGGAATTCGGGAAAGGAAGGCTTTGAGGCGGGAGGTGCCAACTCATCCTGGAAAAAGTGCTACCTACCTCGTTGCTTCGAAGCACTCCCCTTGGGAAGCTATGCACCGATGCCAGCACCTAGTCCACCCCTCAAGCAAATTTGGAACTCTTTCTGGAATGGTCGCAGAGCCGTCGTGGTATTACCTTTGATGTCCTGAATGTCATCAAAATGTCTTCCTTTCAATATATCCTTTATCTTCCGGTAAAGAGAAAAAATCTGAGTCACGACACCAAAAAAAGATAAAAGTCACTGGGGCCAGATCAATTGAGTAAGGAGGGTGTTCCAATACATTTATTTGTTTATTGGCTAAAAACTATCTCACAGACAGTGCTGTGTGAGCTGGTGCATTGTTGCAATGCAAGAGCTCCTGAAGGACCATTTTTCCCACACCTTCCTTATGCCAAGATTTTCAGTTAAGATTTTCCTATTTCTCTGTTGATGTTTACTTCTCTGCTATACCTCTCACAGTTAGCCGATGATTTTGATGCACGATTCAATGAATTTTTGCAGTGTTTTCATCAGTTCAGCTCGTCAATGGCTGTCCTGACCTCTTTTCATCAGTTATGCTTTCTCTCCCCTCAGAAAAACATTTAATCCATTTGTACACCGCCATTTTCTTCATGCCATTATCCCCATAAACTTGGAGTAACATGTCCCTGATTTCACTTCCACCCTTGCCAAGTTTAGTAAGAAATTTAATGTTTGTTCGTTGCTCTAATTAAAATTCTGATATTCTCAGAATGGCACACACTCATACAACAATAATGAACTCCATTCAGCAACATACCACAACACATCAACATGAACACAGTTGTGACACACTGATAAACCAAGGTTGTGAAACCTTACCAAATTGTTTTTACAGTGGTGCTAACATAAGTGCATGGTGGCAAGTTTGCAAACTTAATTGTCAAACCTCATATGTTGGAGTTTTAAAGATAAGAAGACTGAGGCCAGTGGTAATGTAGGAGGGAAGGGAGTGGTGGGGCTCCTCAGCAAAGCTGACTTGACTTCATAAGCAACGAGAGAGAATAGGGCCCTGAGACATAGCAAAGGGACGGAGTATGAGATTACTGACTGCAGTCCCAAACAAGACTTCCTGATTCCATTCAGTGGACCCCTGGGACTTGCAGTGTATTATTTGCCTAGGATTTTCCCCCTCAGGGTTATGAAATAGCTGGTAAGATAATCACCCGGGTTGGAGTCAAACACAGATGTTAGCTTGTAACCAAGTCTTAAGTGAGAATCTGGCAGCTCGTGCTATTTCAGACATACTAGGATCACATTTGACCTTGATAACAAAAAATATATATGGTATTCTGGAGACCCTGTCTGAAAATGTTCAGGCCTTATTTAAAATTTCCCAATTGTCCAAGTACTTTTTTCTTTTATTTTTGGAAATCCCAAGATCTAATCAAGGATCACATGTTGCTTTTAGTTGTCAAGTCTCTTTAGTCAAATTTAACCTGGAACACTTCTTTCTTTCATTCAGTTTTTTTGAGATGGACATTTTTTAAGAGTCCCGGCTAATTGTTTCATAGAAAGTCTCACAATCTAGATTCATCTGATTTTCACCATAATTAGATTCAGAGTCAACATATTTTGTCAGAACGCTACATACATAGGTAATGTCCACTTGCCAGTGTGTCACATCAAGAGATATTTAGCATCACTTCTTACCTTTAAATGTGGATAAATTTGACCCGTTGGTGGAGGTGGTGTCTGTCAGATCTCTACATCTGGAGGGTACCTGAACCCTTTGTTAATTAAAAGTCGTATATAGAGTGATACTTTAGAACTGAATATTCTGTTCAGTCTTTCTGGTTTTAGTTCCCCTTTCTTTCATTAAGAAAAGATTGAGATAAGTGGATTTAATGTCTCATAGCAGAGAATCTGTCACTATGGGAATTGTTTGTCTTTTAAAATTGTTCTGAAAACATTAAACTGTATAATGTACTTGAATTAATGGTTACTTTGATAGATATGTAACTTGAGGGTGTCAGTCATCAGGGATCATTCATTAAGCAAGTACACATTTGACCAAGTGCAGGCTCTGAGCTGTGGGTATAAACAGGTATGAGGCTTGGTACACCTTGACCTCAGGTGGATCAGAATTTGGAGGTAAACACATAACCTCCCTGCTGTATCTCATCTTTAGCTAGAATGATGGCTATAAGGGGTACATGAAGCCTGGTCCTGTTTGAGGCACCAGGTGAGGCAGGCCCATTCAAAAACCAAGGATGAGAGGACAGGCAGTAGTATCTGGAGAGTATCTGGCATACTACAGATGGTAGTCCCAATGGGAAGTCATCCTTGTTAAGGAGGAGGAAAGGATCTCCTGGCCCATAGATGGGAGATTGGCAAGAGAGGAGTCTCCTAGTGGACAGTGAGCAGAGCTGCAGGCTGATGGGCAATCTGCCTCAAGGCAGCCCAGCTCTTACGTGGAGTGGTAAGACCAGTAGGACTCCAATCTCCAGAAGGGCTGCTGTGGTGTACTTAGAACCCTGGTTGAGACGACTGGCTGTGTTTACCCAGTTGTTTGACAGGAACATAAAGTCAGAGTGGGGCCAGCTGGAAGGATGGCTAAGTGCTGAGCCTCATGCTGGCCCTTGGCTCATGCTACTTCCACGCCTCCATTGGAGCCCAGATGGTCTTGAGGCCTTGCTTGAAAATTAGGTGACTCAGCTGTAGCAGTTAGAGGGCAGGAAGCCAGGCATTACAAACCCCTTTTGTTAATACAGAATCACCCAGAGGATTTTGCTCTTTACACGGCATTTCTCTTTCACTGCGATGTCCCTCAGAAAACATATTCTTAAAGATATAAGCTCTGTACGGGCCAGGGGTCTTAATCCTTTTTGTTTGTTTGTTTGTTTTTCACTGATCTTCCTGCCATATAGAATAAGATCAATATATTAGACTGATTAAAGAGTAAATTCTTGGCTGGGCACAGTGGCTCACACCTGTAATCCTAGCACTTCGAGAAGCCAAGGCAGAAGAATCGCTTGATCCCTGAAGTTCAAGATGAGCCTGTGTAACATAGTGAGACCTTGTCTCTATGAGAAATAAAAAAATTAGCCGATTGTGGTGGCATGTTCCTGTAGCCTCAGCTTCTTGGGAGGCTGAGGCAGAAGGATCACCTGAGCTTAAGAGGTCAAGACTGCAGTGAGCTGTGATGGTCCACCACACTTCTGCCTGCGGAACAGTGAGACTTACTAAAAAAAAAACCCCCAAAACTATGTAATGTTTGTATTAGTTTGCTATTGCTACTGTAATTTATTACCACAAATTAGCAGTTTAAAACGATATAGATTTTGTCATTTTACAGTTCATGGAAGTCAGAAGACTAAAATGGGTCTCACTGGGTTAAAACCAAGGTGCCAGCAGGGCTGTGCTCCTTCTGGAGGCTCCAGGAAGAATTTGTCCCTTTGCCTTTTTCAGCTTCTAGAGGCCACCTGCATTCCTTGGCCCCCTCTTCTTCAAAGTGAGCTGCACAACCTCTTCAAATCTCTCTGAATCTGACCTCCTGCCTCCTCCTTCTAAGGACCCTTGTGATTAATTAGATTCATTTGGAAAATCCAGTATAACCTCCCATTGCAAGATCCTTAATTTTATCACATCTGCCAAGTATCTCTTGCCATATAAGGTAACCTATGCATAGGTTTTGGAGATGGGGATATGGACATCTTTGGGGGTCTCTCTCTCTCTCTGAGTCAGGGTCTCACTTTGTTGCTCAGGCTGGAGTGCAGTGGCATGGTCACAGCTTAGCATAGCAGTTGACCTCCTGGACTCAGACGATCTTCTACCTCCGGCTCCTGAGTAGCTGGGACTACAGGCATGCGTTACTACCATGCCAGACTAAATTTATTCTTATTTTTTTTTGTAAAGATGAGGTCTCATTATGTTGCCTAGGCTGGTCTTGAACTCCTAAGCACAAGCAATCTTCCCATCTGAGTTCCCAAAGTGCTGGTATTGCAGGCATGAAGTCACCACACCCAGCCAAGACCCACTTTCCTCTTTTGCAGGGGGAGTCAGAGTTTCACTCTGTCAGCTAGGCTTAAGTACAGTGGCACACTCACAGCCACTGCAGCCTGGACCTGCTGGGCTCAGGTGACCTCAGACTTCCAAGTAGCTGGAACTACAGGGGTGTGCCCCACGCCCAGCTAATTTTTCTTGATTTGTTGTAGAGACGAGGTCTCACCAAGTTACCCAGGCTGGTCTCAAACACCTGGGCTCAGGAAATCCTCTCTCCTTGGCCTCCCAAAGTGTGGGACTACAGGCTCGAGCCACCGTGCCTGACCAAGACCCACTTTTCTTGAAGGTACCAGCTTAGTGTATTTTTGGCAGATCAAAATCTTGCCTCCCAGTTTCTTGCTAGATGGTTCTGGGGCAGCTGGTAGAAAGTTAGGCTCTAGCAATGCCTTGAGTTACTGTAGAAAGAGATGCTTATCTCTAAAACTGGGGTGGTTCCAACAGAAGCCCTGGACAGCAGGAGCCAGGGGTGATCTCAGTTTAGCAGTGGGCTCAGGTCAATGGTGGCAGACTGCAGCCAGGTGGCAAGGGCTCTACATTCTTGGATGCCAATTTGCATCCTGTTACTGCACTATAGGGCAGTGAATTCCTGTGCCATCCTAGAACTCTCTGCGGACTAGGTATTGAGGTGGTTAACGTCAGAGTGATTTGGGAGTGGCTGGTGAGGACTCCAGGACAGAAGAAGTTTCTGCTTTGGAGGGGAATTGCACAGTGCTGTGCTGTGGCCTGGGGATGAGCGGTTGGAGGGTGGTGTACAGGGGTCCTTAGCTGTGAGGCCAGGCCGCTCTGGCTGAGCCAGGGGGCCACAGTGGCTGCCCAGGCTGGAGGGATTTGTGGGTGCCAGAGCTCTCATGGCTGCACTTTTCTTAGTGGGGAATAGTACTTGGACCCAGGGACTACAACCTCGTCCAACAGGCAGGATGAGTCTCCTGGGCAGTGGGAAGCAGGAGTAGTTCCCGG
>CAUYQG010037191.1:0-14515 GCA_963574415.1 Tarsius wallacei | reverse complement strand
AATCCAGTCCTCTTTTGATGGACAGCATGGTTGCTTCCGGGTTCTTGCTATTGTGAACAATGCTGCTATAAACATACGTGTGCAGGTATCTTTTTTATAGAGTGATTTGTGTTCTTCAGGGTATGTTCCCAGTAGGGGGATTGCAGGGTCATACGGGAGGTTGGTGTTTAGAGCTTTTAGGAATCGCCACACTGCTTTCCATAGAGATTGCACTAGTTTACACTCCCACCAACAGTGTAGAAGTGGTATCCATCTTTAAAGTCAGCAACATCATACCCATTCCTTCTTATGCGACTGTTTCACTGGTTCTCCCTTCTGATTCCCACTTCTTCCATTAAGGACTCTTGTGATTGCATTGAGCCTGCCTAGATAATCCAGGATAATTTCTCATTTTAAGATGAGCTGATTAGCAACCTTAATTTCATGTGCAACTTTAACTTCCCTTTGCTATATGACCTCACATATTCACAGGTCTTAGGGATTAAGATGTAGACATCTAAGTTGTGGTCCTATCACAATTTTGCTAAAATATATTATTTTCCATTACCTGACTTACTGATGGGAAGATAATGGAATATGCTGAAGAGAGAACTTTAGTTCACCAGGTTTAAAGGCTTACCAGATAGCCATTGCATGACCGAGACCTCTCGAAAATAGTATCTACTACCAAAGGAGAGATAATGTGTACATTCTGGGCTGAGATAACTCACAGACACTGTGGGGAAGCCGCTGTATCAGAAGTAGAAACTGAGGCTGGAACATGCCCTAACACTAACTAGCCACATGCTGTCAACTATGTCATCCTCATCCATAAACACAGTGATAAATGAATGAGTTGAGTTATACATGAACTCAATCCCTTCTACTCCATAATTCATTGACAATCATTAAAGAAAAAGCTCATCGGTGTCATCTAAAACATTATTTTCATTCCCACTTTCAATCCATAATACACGCATCCCACTTCAGCAATATGGTCTCAAACTTCATCTCACACACATTAAACTCTCACATAACTGTTTGACTTATGAAGCTCCCTCAACAGTAATACCCTCCTCTCTCATCATTTGATTTGCAAACATTTTTTCCAAGTCTGTGGCTTACCTTTTCATTATATTTGTGATTTCTTCACAAAGTAGAAGTTTTAAATTTTGATGAAGTTTAATTTATTATTTTTATCTTTTTAGATCATACTTTTGGTGTCGTATTGAATATATCTTTGTTTAATCTAATGTGATGAAGATTTTCTGTTGTAATTTTACATGTTACATTTAGATCTATGGTTCATTTCGAGTTAAGTTTTGTATATGGTGTGACATTGGAGTTAAAGTGCAGTTTCTTGCAAATAAATATTCAACTGTTTCAGCATCATTTGTTGAAAAGACTGTCCTTTCTCCATTTTGCCTTTGCACCTTTGTCTAAAACTCAACTGATTACATTAGCATGGGTGTATTTCTATACTTTATTCTTTTCCACTAGTCCCTGCATATATCTTTATCCAAAACAACACTGTCTTATATTTGAAGGAAGTTGTTTAGAGTTCATAGTTATCAGTTAGAGAGTTGACTACAGGAAACTCAGAAAGAATATAAACTTGTAAACATATACTTTCTTTTTTTTTTTTTAAAGACAGGATTTATTGAGCAGACAGAAAAGCTCCCACAGTGGGAGGGAACCCAAGGGGGTTACCCAACATAGACTTTCAACAACATTAAAGACATGATCTATCTCACACGAGTGAAATTTAAATTTAAAATTACTTTAATATGCAATTCTCTGACATGTCCATATTAAAAACATGATGTAAATATCTGATGCCTACATATATACAAGGGAGGACCCCCCCCCAAGAAAACACAGAATTATTTTTTAGAGGGCAGGCCTCTTGTAGCACAGGCTTCCTCCACTAGGTGAGTGTTTTAGGAACCCATCGGCATCAGTGTACCAGCTAGCATTGTTGTGGGAGACTGCAAATGGCTTCAGTGAATTTTTTTTTTCTTTTTGGAAAGTCTTTCAACCATTCCCCCATCTCATGATGGGTGATTTTGAGTGAACCTGCCCACATCGCACTGAGTATTCAGCAGTTTTTGACCAAAAACAGCATGACCCCCATGCTCCACCCTCCCTAATCACCCGATTTTGTGAGCCAATATTTTTGTTGTTTCCCTGGATGGAAAAGCCCTCAAAGGGAAACATTTTGCCTATCTGGAAGAGGTGACACAAAAAAATGGCAGAAACACCAAAAGGCATCAAAACTGATGAGTTCAAAAAGTGTTTTGAGCAGTGGAAAAAAGAGTCTTGATAGGTGTATTGCATCAAATGGAAAGTACTTTGAAAGTGACTAAAGTTTAAACATGTAAGAATAAATGCAAAATTTTTTATAAATAAGTTCCATTTTGGGGAGTCCCCTCTCATACACAGAGTCATTATGAATACAGCAGTTGCAAATTCTGGTGGACCCAGCTACTTTTTACAGGCAACTCAATCACCACAAGTGGTGTGTTGTGGGCATGGTTTCCCAAAATGGCAAAATACTCTGTAATGAACAAAACAATGTATAATCTACCCCCAAATTACATGAGTTCCATTCCTGGAAAAATCCGATGTGTATTGAAATTGTGGGGAAAAGTTCTGCTTTACATATAAAATTGTGTCATTCTAGCTTTGGATAATTATAGACAGGTTTTTTACTACTTGGATGTCAAAATGTCATCTAGATTATCATGCTGCTTTATTCAATGTACTTGCTGGATTGCGCCTAAGATGCAGTGCAATACTCCAATCATCAAGACAATAAAAAAACTACCCTATCAATATAAAAGAGATTCCTGAGGGGAAACCACCAAGCTTCATTATAATTCATTGCCTTATAATGTGTGAACTATTTGGGTTTTAGTATGAACACCCTTTTTGACTTGAACAGAATCCTCAACGACCTGAGTCATGTACAAAGGTTAAATAGTGGTAGCAATGCGGTTGTTATTTCCAAAGCATTAAGCACGCTGGGCTCTGATAAACACGCTTGGTGTGTCACAATCAATTAGAAAGCTGTCCAGTGTGAATGAGTTTCTGACATTGAGAAATACCGCTGGCATCTGTTAAACAGACCACAGAGACTGGACTCCTCAGACATACAACTGCCTTTGAGCTACATCCTCCTTCAAATACCAAATGTAAGGCCAACTGCCTGCAAAGGCAGCCATTCAAAAGGAGTTGCCCGTTCTTTGGGATTAAAAATATATTCTATCCCCTTCATGAAGCAGGATTGTTGTGAGCTTGGAACAACATTGTGTAGCTCAAAAATGCAAGAATGGTCTACTACATTTCACAAGTTTCGGCATGAGCCCTCTGTATGGACAGAACATTGGCACATAAGCATAAGAATGGGCAGATCTTACTAGAAGTTTCCTCTTCAGCATCATATGAAAGTTTAGTTCAGTTTGACACACGCTTAGGCAAAGCACCCCGATATAAATCGTCTGCTTGCTATTACAACAGGAAAGTAGTACTTGTAAAAGAAGGCACCAACTTATATTTTGTAGAGCTATATAGTAAAGAGTCATGAATTACAAACAATTTGAGCATTTCTAAGGTTATCTCAAGGGCTGTACTTCTATGCAGTTAAGAAAGAAGGAAAAAGCATTTTTTTAAAAAAAATTGGTGAAATTCAAAATTCAGCAAAAACACTTTGTTAATTTGGGGAGATAGGGGCAAAATTACGAGCTTTTTTGGTTTTTAATTTTTCTTTTAGTTGGAGTCTCACTCTGGTGCCCAGGCTGGAGTACAGTGGCACAATCACAGTTCACCATAGCCTCAACCTCCTAAGCTCAGGCAATTCTTCTGCCTCAGCCTCCAAAATAGCTGGAACTACAGGTGTGCACCACCATGCCTGGCTAATTTTTCTGATTTTTTATAAAGACTAGATCTCACTATGTTACCCATGCTGATCTTGAACTCCTGGTCTCAAGCAGTCCTCCCACTTTGGCCTCCCAAAGTGCTGGAATTACAGGTGCAAGCTGCCATGCCTGGCCCAAACTATTATAATGTGTATTTCAGCAGTATTAGACCAGCATTAACAATATATTTCTAATTAATGTACTTATCCTTGCTACACTATACAACAGAGGCTTAGAAAAATGTGTTATGTCAAATTGTGTCATATTTTATATGGTCAAGGAGCAGCTTGGTAATAGAATTGTAAGACGTTTTTCTGTGAGAAACATAATTTTACGTAAAAATTTTTTAATTTTTTTTCAGTTTGGCAAAATATAGATACTTATATACCAGTATTTGGTGTCCTCAGAATAGATATTTTTAACTATGAAGTATAGAATAATTACTGCTTCATAATTTAACAGAAAAATAAATTGGCAGTTTAATTAGTAGTCAATTTAGATAGTCTAGATCAGATATCATAATTTCTTAGCTCAATGACAAAAAGTTAGGTTTCATTTGGCTTTGTTGAAAAAGCAGGGTTTTTTTTGTTTATCTAAAAAATTACCCAATTATCCTCAATCATCATATGACAGTACCTTTGAAGACTGCCTAAGTATTCTAAATTCTTCTCAGTGAAGACAAAAAAATCGAGCAACACTATTAACCAGGCTGCCTGAATTAACATTTATAGAAAACTTATATACAAAATACAACTAAATAATATGCTTTTGTTTTTTCAAGGGTGTTTGGGACATTCACCAGGATAGTGCACGTGTTGGGTCATAAAGCAAGTTGTAAGCAGTTGGAGTCACATAGATTATGTTCTCAGAACAGAAAGAAATTGAAGTAGAAATCAATTACAAAATAAGATTAATACAATATCTCCAATTATTTTTAAATTAGACATCACTTTTTTTTGTTGTTTTTTGAGTTGGAGTCTCACTCTGTTGCCCAGACTGGAGTGCAGTGGCACACTTCCGGCCACCGCAGCCTCGACCTGCTGAGCTCCGGTGATCCTTCTGCCTCAGCCTTCCAAGTAGCTGGAACTACAGGCGTGAGCTACCATGCCCAGCTGATTTTTTGATTTATTGTAGAGATGAGGTCTCGCCAAGTTGCCCAGGTGGGTCTCGAACCCTTGGGCTCAGGCAATCCACTCATCTCAGCCTCCCAAAGCACGGGATTACAGGCTGAGCCGGCTTAGACAACACATTTTAAAAATAACCAAAAGCCCAAGGAGGAAATGAAAGCTGAAGTTAGGCAATATTTTGAAGTGAACAATGAAAATAAAACAGTAGATTTTGTGGGATACTGCTAAAATTGCACTTAGAGGGAACAAACAGGCAACATCACTGAATGGTTGGGCCCTGTTCATTTTTTCCACCCAGGTCATCCTCATTTTTTGTCTTTTGGAGAAGTACCATTGTTTCCTGAATCGAATTAACATAAAAGCACATATTTTTTCTCCCTTAAGCATAATATTATGCCCTCCACTACAGACTTGTAATGTACAGCTTGAGGCTAAAGGATCATCTAGCTGTGTTTTGCTATTGTTTATATATTTCTAGATCTTTAGTGTCATTTTATTGTTCTCAGATCTACCAAAAGCTGGCTTTTGTTTTGCTTTCTTTCTTCTCCCACTTGATTGATTGCTTAAGGAACAAAATCTGACATATCGTCTGATTAAAATGCCAAACACTCTCATATCCCATCTTCTTCAGATGTGCTTAGAAAACATCCCTTATATTAACAAAAGTCATTCATTCTGCATCATTGTGTATAATCCACTCCACAGCACAGAAAATAAGACTCTTAGGAAAACCAAAATGAAGGTAATTGTTGACTTTCCACCTCGCCAGAGCATTGAATAATGGGTAAAATTCATGTAATCGGTAAAATTCATGTAATCCTTCCCCTGATGAGTTATAAGTAGGACAATAAGATCCATACCATTCCTTAATTTTTTTGGTGATAAGATTACCTTCCCCACCCCTGCCACCCCCCCAACCCCCGCCAGTGTTTGAGGTGAGTGGAGATCATCAACTTTCACCTATTCAGCATAAAATAGCATTCACTTATTCCTACCCCAGGGGACTCTAACCTAACCTAGCAATAGTCAAAGCCAGACTGTTAATGTTTGATGAAACCTTGGAGATTCACTCGTTCAGAGAGCTTCTCCCCATGCTCTAAAAGCCCCAGGAGTTCTGAGAAGTTTCTCAGGGGCCCCTGCAGGAGACTGGGATACAGGTGGACAGAATGCCACCAACACTACCGGCCCATCATCTAGCTTCACGCAACAGTAATTCTGGCTTCTACCCAGAGCTTTTGAGTCAGACCATACCTGAAAACAAGACACATTCTCCACTCTGCTAGACATCAAGGTGCAGAGATTTCTGGGATTTGTCTCCAGATCATTCGGTTAACTGGAGGCCAATCCAAGCCAAGCATTAAGTTTCTCCAATATGGTAGAGTGTCTTTTCTATTCATATAGAGTTTAAGAAATACTTTGGGGTTTCCTTCTCCACAAAATATCTCCTCAGCACCGCTCATTTCACAACAGGTGGTTGAAATTTGGGGGGTAGTGAGGAAGTAGATACAATTTTTTTAAAGCACCTATAAAAAATATAGATATATTCCTAGCAATGGGTCATGAATCCAGTAATTTTCAAGCCTGGCTCTTGGTACCCATGAAGAATAACTGTGGATATGGAGGAGGGAGGGAGGAAGCCAGCCACTATTTCCCATCTCTTAATCATCCAGAGGAATTCTGCTTTAAACTGTTGAACACAAAGGTAAGGCACTGAGATCTAGGGAAGTGGAGAACTTGTTCCATCCTTTCCAATACGTTTCTCTCATCTCTTCCAGTACATTTGCTTTTTCAAAACTCTATTCAATTCAAATCATCCCTTAATTATAATGATAATAATAGTCACTCTAAGGGGGGAAAGGATGAAGAGATGAAAAATCACCTATCAGGTACAATGTGCATAGGTGGGAATGGCAGGCACAATTAAGGCCTAGACTTCTTTGCCGCTATACAATGCAACCATGTAACCAAAAACTATTTGTATCCTCTAAAGCTACTGAAATAAAGAAAAGAAAAAATAAACAGTCACTATCAAATGTGTCTCTCTATCTTATGGAATATGGATGTCCCACCAAATGTTTAAATGTAAACACTAAACAATATTTCTGGAAAAAGCAAGCCAGAAATTTATATGTGTATGAATTTAGATCATATAAGTTCAGAAACCTAATTCCTGAATTATTGAGGCAAGAATACATTTAAATGGTGATCTGATGCCCATTAACCAATAAAAATCATTACAATAAGCCAGCAAAGGGAATAGAATATATGTTTCACTCCTATATTCTCACGTTGAATACTTGCCATCCAAATGTCACTATGCTGCATTTTTTTGAGAAACAAGATGGAAAAGTGCATTTGACCTCTTTATTTAAATTCTCATTTCACCCCTCTTCAGAGGCAAGTTTTTTTAAAGAATAGTCATTGTTCAGCCTTCATTCCCTCACCTCCCATTTCTTCTTGATCTGTTGCCATCTGTCTTTAACTTTACTGCGCCATTAAAATTGCTTTTGTCAAAACCACTGCTTTGCTTTTTGGTTCTTGTTTTCCTTGACCTTTCCACAATACTTAACATTGTTGGCCATTCCTACCTTTTTGAAACAGTTTACTCCCTTGGTTGTCAAGGCAACATATTATTTTGCTTTAGTTTCTTTCATGAGCTTCATTCCTCTGCCTGCCATTTCAGTGTTGGTACTTCCCAGGGCTCCACCTTTGACTCTCATTTCTCGCTCTCATCCTTTCTAAGGGACCTCATTCGCATATGTCACTTCCATTACCCATGGAATGTCTACAATTGCCAGTGACATGCTTCTAGTCCATATCTCTTTCCCAAGCCTACACAATTATACTTTTAATTGCTTACTGGACTTCTCTACCTGAGTATTTTATTCATATCTCAATCTCACCATAGACAAAACTCAAGGCGTTTTCTTTTCTTCCTCCCTTCTTTCATTACCCTCCAGGTGCAATCCCCATTCATAGCACCATTATACCCTTAATCACCCATAGCAAAAAATAATAATAATAATTTAGAGTCATTGTACCATCTTCCCTCTCCATCATCTTTCCAGTCATTGGCTCTTCTTAATTCCATCGGTTTAACACAGCATATCCTCCTTGTGATGTCCATTGGTACCAATGTTGCTAAGATCTTCAAAATGTATCATCTAGAATATTACAACTGTTTTCTAATTGGTCTACCTGAGAAAAGCTTCGTCATTCTCATCTATTTTTCATTATCTTGTGATGTTGATGCTTTCCAAAACACAAGCACAATCAAGTTCTACTTCTATTTAAAGCATTACTGGTTACCCCATTTTGTAATCACAAAAATAAAAACTGATCAGTATTATATACAGCCTCCTGCATGATCTGCCTTCTTTTTATCTTTCCAATTCCTTCTCCCGTCCCTCCCAAGCCTCAGCCATGCTGAGAAGCTGACAATCCCCTTGAGCACACCATACCATTGTTTTCCCCTGCACATTTACACACATTATTCTCTTCTCTAACTATGCTTTTATGAGACTCTTACCTACCCAACAGTCCTACTTGCCTTTTGAGGTGTAACTAAATGTCTCTTTGCATTATTCCATGAATCCCCAGGAAAAGTCAACTTATGCTCCTGTAGTCTGTGACAGATGCATTGTAAATAGAATCAATAAGATTTGACTTAATTTACATAAGGAGAGAGAATGTGAGCTAAATAAGGCAATTCTAGGATTCTGATCCTAGAAACCAAGAATGATAGTGAGCCATTATTAAAGAAAAAGAAAGTGAAAGAAGGCTAAAGTTTTACAAGAAAGATGAAGATTCAGGCATTTTTTTAAAGCAAACTCTTTATTGAAATATATATACAGAGAAGTGTACAAGTTCAAACTGTGAAGCTTACATGCACCAGAATGGCTAAATTTCAGTAGACAGATAATACCAACTGTTGGCAAAGTTATGCAACAATACTTATACACTCCTGGTGTATAAATTGGTGAACCATTTTGGAAAACTGTTAGGCAATATCTAATTAAGCTGAATACATGCATATCTTATAACCCAACAATTCCATTCCTAGGAATGTACTCAACAGATATGCTGACATATGTTCACCAAAAGACATGTACAGTATGTTCACAGCAGATTTATTTATTATGACAAAAAAGTAGAAACAATCCAAATGTCCATCAAACCTGGAATGGATGAATAAATTTTGTTATATTATACCACAGACTACTATTCACCAATAAGAGTAAGCAATATGCCACATGCACAAGCATGGATAAATTTTGAATGTAATGCTGAGTGAAAGAAGTCAAATATTTAAAAAAAGGAGCATACTCTCTGATATGTAAAGCACAAAAGGGAGCACAATTAATCTATACTTTTGGAAGGTAGGATGGGAGTTAATGATAGGAAAGAAGTGTTTCTAGGGTGTTAGTAAGGTTCTATTTCTTCATTCCTTCATGTACTGATTACATGATTGCATTTCATCTGTGAAAATTCATCATACTATACACATGAGGTAGTACATTTTCTGAACATTAAACCACAATGAAAAGTTTTTTCAGTGTATGGCTTATTGAATTTTCAAAAAGTGAACGTGTAATAACACCCATGTAAATAACAACCAGTCAAGAAACAGAGCCTTACTAGCACCTCATAAATGTCCTCCTCTTCACGTCAACTCCCCACAAGTAAGTCGTACTCTGTTTTTTTATTTTTCAGGGAACATACTTTATTTTAAAAATTTTTTTAAATTTCATTTTAAAGATGTGGTGTACAATTCAGGATTAGGTATACAAATGGTCATCATACAGGTAAAGTTTGGGCCTCCTTTCGGTCCCCACTTTGCCTGGTTTGAGATCAGGTACCCTTACTGATGTTGTGCCCCACCCCTACCCCCACCCCAGCAGTATCCCACTACTGCCAGTACCTGTACATTGACTTCTATAACCACAGATGAGCTTTGTCTAATCTGAACTTTGTATAAATGAAATCATACTGCATGAACTCTTTTGTGTGTCCGACTTTTTCTCAACATTAGGGAGTCTGTTTTTAGACAGGTTGAATTTAACATGTCTTACGGATATCCAGATGGAGATATTCTGGAAGCATGTAGAAATATCCACATAGAAGGCAGGTGAATTTCTTCTGTTCACTCCATGGATTCAAATAGTTTTTCTGTCCTTCTCTTGTGCCTCACTTTCCTCAAGTACATCTATACCAGATAACAATGCAGGGAAGAAGGAGGTGATAATTTACACAGATTTTCATATTCTTGGAATAACCCTGCTAGAATGTAAGCTTCACAGTGGCAGAGACCTTGTCTGTTCTGCTCACTGCTATTTCTTCCATACCTAGAAAATATCTCGACTCATTATAGATGCTTAATAGATTATTGCTAAGCTAATTAATTATGGGTAAACACTGGGGAGTCAACTAAGGTATTTGAAACCTTGGGCTTGAAGAAGTCCATTAAAGGATAAATTGAGGAAAAGAAAGCTACAAAGGAAAAGGCAATTCCTTGGAGGATGTCTATATTCAGGAGTAGAAGAAGCAATGCTGAAGGGGAGAAAAAAAAAACAATTAAACTATATTTTGGGGTTCACAAACATAATTTAGTATTTTCCCACCAGCCTTACACATAGATCTGGTTGACATGACCAAGTAATTATTGATCAATTAATAATATGTTATTTGTAAAATATTTTTGATGTGTTGCAAGCATCTTTGTATTTAATGCAAGGCTTTGAAATGTGTAACTTAGGATCTACATTGGACATGTTTTAAATCAACTTGAAGATAGAATTTCATGTTCCTTGACTCCTTAGAATTTGAGCTGTCAATAATTGTGCAAAGATTATCAAATCCATAAAAAAGCATTTATTATTGGAAATGCCCATCAGCCACAAACCTGATTTTTCTTTAACTTTCTGATTCATTAAATTCAGTAGTGCTTATAACATAGACAGGAAGAAGCATCAGGAACCACGATGGGAAGCTGGCTTGGCTATCATTTCAGACTTGCGCGAATATTACCCCTCCCACCTGAGCCCCAAGATAGGAACAGCTGATGCCCAAACAAGAAACTTTGTCTGCAGCGTATAGCAAAATAAAAGCAAACACATGGACGTGGACTTTCATAGGTTTCTAGTCACCCGGATGTCAGTGTTCACATTCCCGTGGTTTGCTCTTTCTTCTTTAACTCCATTTACATTCTATTTGAATTTCACCTCTAGCATTCTCACATTTCTTTCTCTGGACTTGTATAGTTTCCATAGTTTGAAATAAGCTATAAGATTCAACTATATATTCATTTGTATGATTGATGTTATGCTATGTAATTTATATCGGTGTGTCATCCCAATTGGATTAAATTTCTTGACTTGAGAGAAAGGCTGTTATACTATTTGGATCCAAAACAAGGAGTGTAGGATAAAAAATGTGTAAATACTCAAATGGTTGTTAGTTATTTCAGGCTACTTTTACATTTAGAAATATTGCAAAATATTTCAAGTTGTTGGCTTTCTATGATGATAACTGGACTTAGAATAGTTTAGGAAAAGATCAGTGTGTAACTAACTCATCCATACATATGGGTAATGATACACCATTCATGGGCCGTGCTGACATGACAAAGTAATTCAAGAAAGATGGCAGCATCTCCTCTTTAATCAGCAGAGAAAGGGCAAGGAGGACCCTCACATTTGGCAAAGTCTCAGTGCCTGTCTTTTTGCCGTGGAATTCCTATTGCCTTCATCATCTCAAGATGCAAAAATAACAAGTCGTGTGACCAGAAATCCAGTTTGCTCCTCAACTGGGCTTTTTCAGATGCCAGCTGGGTGACCATTTCCCTTCTTCAGCTGACTAACTTATTTTTTTTAAGTAGCACAAATTTATGGAAATCGAAAAAAATACAAAAAAGTACAAAAATAACGATAATAAACATTCACACTGTTAGCATTTGGATATAGTTGATCCTTACTATGAATATTTTTAAGTGTGATGATCATATGGCACATTAAAATTGCATATACTTCTAAAAATTAGCACCTATAATTTCATAAATAATGTTTGTCGTTATATATTTTTTTTTTAATTTCCCTGGAAAAAGAAGCTTAGAAGCTTCAAAAGTTACCACAATAAGTAGATGCAGAATGATCTCATATTTAGAAATATTCAATAAAGGAATTCACCCGCCTTAGATGGAAGATAACATGACTTGATAATCAATCACATCCAATATAGATATTTCAGAGTACTTCGCGTTCAAAAAAAGAACACAAAATAAAACCTATCACTAAATATGAAGTTTCAAGATGCAGCTAAGATACCGTCAGAGTAATCCCGGTCGGTTGGGGTTATTGCAATGACACACAGGAAAGTAAAAAAGACAACAGCTAAGATGCTATTAGAAAAAGTCACAACTCCCAGTTACCAGCTTGCAGTTGTAAAGCAGTGGTCCTCAACCAGAATTGATTTTGACCCCCCAGGGGACATTTGTCAATATCTGGAGACAATTTTGATTATCACAACTGGGAAGGGGGTGCCACTGGCATCTAGTGGGTGGAAGCTCAGCGATGCCATTCAACATCTTACAATGAACAGGACGGCTCCATGCAGCAAAGAATAATCCTGCCTCTAATGTCCAATGTACTGAGGTTGAGAAACCCTGCTACTGAGTACCAGGAAACACAATCAACCCAGTCAATCAGTTTAAGTCAACATGCATTCAAAGGTGTCCAAACGCTTCCTCCTGTGAAGCTTTCATTAATGATTTAGATGCTTTCTCTGCTTCTAATATTTCTATCAATGCCTTTCTACTCTTCATGCCTCTACCGTATGTCTTTTTCTTATCAAAAGTGTGTGGAGGGTGCCTGTTGTTTTTTGCCTGTTGGTTAACCATTCCCCATCTTGTGAAAAGAGCTCCCTTATTTTCTCCTCTACCCCCAGACCATGGAGAGAAATAAGCTTCAGCTGGGATTCTCCCTTCAAATCTGTTTATTCAGAGCACAGCTTCCCCAGACATCACAAGTGTTCCAAGAATGGGTGTGTCTGAGGCAAAACAGCTCTCTCCAGGGACTTTTGTTGAACTCCTTAAGAAAGAGAAGCTGTCTTTTTGTTGTAGATTTAGAATTTGAAGAATGAAGGCTGAGAGAAATGTACCTGGGAGTAAAGCCAACACAGAAGGCAGAGCAGATAGTGAAAAAGATGGCATTATTTATGCCCCTGGATGTAGTTGCTCCTAAAACCAGAGTACTCCTGGGCTTCTCAGTTGTGAAAGAGTAAATTCCCTTTTTCAGCTTCAAGCATTTTGAGATAGATTTCTGTCCCTTTCCATCAATTGTCCTGGTGGCTGCCTGTCTTCTATGACTTTGTGGTTTCGGCCTTCTCTATTTCTATCTCTTATCTTCTGACTTATTCTGAATGCATCATACTCAAATTTCTTGACAATATCTCATTGGTAAATGTGTTAGTGCCCAGTTTAGAGGGTTAATTATGGGCAAAGATGTGAATCTTTGAATATTTCTCTTGTGCTAATCCCCCATACCTGGTTCTAATGACATTGGCTGATGTCACAGGCTCATGTTATAACAAAGATAACAACTTCTGACCCTCTCAGAGGGGGTCGTGGACACCACAAGTAATCCAAGACTTCTCAAAGTAGATGGAGAGCAACTGATCAACCAGATCTGTTAACTGGATCAAGCTCTCAGTTTGAATTAATATACATATACTGATATAAGAAATCAAGCATTTGTTTAGGAAGGATTCTGGGTGCTATATTTTCTGGGTCCTTGAATATATATTTGGGAAAGTCAACTTAGTTTGGTTTAAAAAAACAAATTTAAATTATAACACTTTCTTCTTGAAAAATCTCTAGGGGTTTCTTCATTATCTTCTGATACCCAAGTTTTCCATGGAAATGTTGAGTTTATATGAGTGTATTTCTGTTACAAGCAGCGGCAACCCAATTCACTCACCATAATCAAAAAAACAGAAATACTGGCTCATTGTTATTGGTCTGACTTGCATCATATGTTCAGAGAATGAGTTTCCTCACTGGTGAGTCTGAATCCCAAGGTCCATCTCGCACTGGGTAACACAGTTTCATTTGATTGATAACACCAGGCAGAAGAGCACCCCAAATGAATGAAGGGCTACATCACCCAAAGAAGGAGGGAGGGATACAGAGCTGCAAGTGCAGATGGAACTTCCACTGAATTTTTCATGCCTTGTAGATAAAATGTTTTCTCTCCTTAAATATATAAAAGTCCGATCCATTTTCTTAAGGGTACTTTTTATGAACTAGAGAAATTTTTCAGTTATGTCTTTTGGGTTTTTTTTGTTTTTTTGTTTTTGATTTATTGTAGAGATGAGGTCTCGCCAAGTTGCCCAGGCGGGTCTCGAACCCGCGGGTTCAGGCAATCCACTCACCTCAGCCTCCCAAAGGCGCAGGATTACAGGCTGAGCCACTGAGCCCGGCTGTCTTTTTGTTTTTAT
>CAUYQG010037189.1:0-38962 GCA_963574415.1 Tarsius wallacei | reverse complement strand
ACACCCAGCTAATTTTTGATTTATTGTAGAGATGAGGTCTCACCAAGTTGCCCAGGCGGGTCTCGAACCCGCAGGCTCAGGCAATCCACTCACCTCAGCCTCCCAAAGCGTGGGATTACAGGCTGAGCCACCGAGCCCGGCATCAGCCTCATTTTTATATATAAAGTAACTAAGACTCAGAAATGCTTATTAACGATTTCACAGCTAGAGAGCCATTGAGTCAGGATTTGAATTCTTGAAGTCTGACGCATGAAGTCTCCCTGCTTCCAAAGCCTTACACATAACAAACCAGGCTGGTTTTACTGGCCATTAGGTTTTGCTGTGATTAATTAGTAGTATAGGCTGAGATCTGTACCCAGTTTTACATTTTCAACTCTAATGTTGGTTTCCAATTAGCTGGTAGTCATTTTGTTGCCCTGCCAAATACCATAAAATTTCATAACAGATGCCTATTTGTTTGCAGATGGAGCTTTTTGTTTTAGAAAAATGTCAACCAGTTTATTTGTAAATAGGGCTTATCTTTTCTGCTAAACTGACTGCCACCATATTTAATGGAAAGACCTTCACATGATAGCATTGGGGAACATCCCATTAACCTTGAAAAATCCAGCCACCTTATCATCACTGCTGATTCCTGAGGATGCCATGCAGACCACAGGGCAACTGGAAGGCTCCAAGTCACATGTCATTACTAGCTGGGTGTTGACTTCAAATAGGAGCCTGTAGGCTCCTGTCTTAGAAAGGGTGGGCTCTAGAAAAACCCCCTCTCCCTCTCTGGCTTGGAACCTAAGTGGAAATCATCTTCAAGTTCTCTTGTGTTCAGGCATCAACCTGAACTCGACTTTCAAGGTCTTACCACCCAGAGAGTGAGAACTGCGGTCTGGGGCCATCTGCTCCTTGCTTTCAGCATTTGTTACCATTTTGCATGACTGATCATTTCTGTATTGCTTGTGGGAGGCAGCATAGTGTGGGGGTTAAGAGTATGGACTTTGGGTCAGCTGGCCTGGGTTTTTATCTCTGCTCTACAATTTCTCTCCTAAGAACTCTCCTTTTCCTCTTCTATGACCTGTTCCAGCTGAGTAGAAGTAGCATTTTACATGTTTTGAACTCAGTTCTCTTCCCAATGTCACTACCCTTTGTGCCTTCTGACATAAATGGCCACTGCAGTTCTCACACACTGTGGGAGGCGGGTGATGAGGAGAGGATGGCTGGGAAATGCTCCCACCTGTGCAGAAATACCATTACTCTAGTGAACACACTACTTCTGTGTTTACATTAGAGAACTTTCTTACATATTTTTACATTGGATTCTCAAAATTTCATTGACTATCCTAAAAGTTCTTGCAGAAATTTCAAGACTTGCCCAAAGGGTAACACCAGGATTCAAATTCATATCACACTATTTTGCCTATTACCATGCTTTCTCAAGAACTTTTCAGGATATTATGAAGACCTTATAGAATATCCAACCACTAACCTGGAGCCATCTTATAATTTAGAGTTGACTGAATAGTTACTGAATGCTTACTATGTGCCAGGCTTACTATATGCTGAGAACTTTATGTGCATTATTTTTTTCTAAGTCCTAAAACAAGAACTCAGAAGATCTTTGCCCCTCAAATTATGGTCCACAGACCAGCAGCATGGGCATAACCTGGAAGCTTGTTAGGAATGCAGAGTCTAAGACCCTGCCCCAGATCCCAAATTAGAGCCTGCATTTTAACTAGATCCCAGGTGATTTGTGTGCACATTGAAATTTGAGGTGCTCCACTATGAAGAATTGTCATAGTCCATTTTACAGGGGAGGAGAATGATGCTTAGAGGGATTTAAGTATCTTAGAAATTCATTTATCCAGGGGGATCAAACCAGACTGCCTACCTCCAATGCCTTGCACATTACTACTGTTCGCTTTCCTTCTTGGGCCTCAGCCGGCAAACCCAAGACATGGAAATAATTGTGCTTCAGGTTTTTGATGTCATTTTATGAAATGTGACAATCATGCAAAACAGTATTCTCAGTGCTTGGCCCACAGCTAAAGGTGAGCTCAGTATGTTTTCTATGAAATAGTGTTAATAATACCCAGCAGCATTCTGAGACATTTCCACATTTCCATCACAATGCCTGCAAAGGACTTAGGATGATTCAACAAATAGTGCTTATTATGTACATAATGATGAAAACCTATAGTTGATGACTGAATTCCGAGCAACTGTTTCCTCATAAATTTCCAGGCAAAGTGTGATTTCTGATTGTTTGCAAGGACAAAAACCTTTTCTGTGGGGACACACACACACACACACACACACACACACTCCTATCACAAGAAACTTGAAGTGAGATAAGCAGGAACAGAAACTTCATATCTACCCAGTGGTGTTATTCTTCTCTTAAAATTATTTGCTTAGTAGGGAGCAAGCTAGACCACAAGAAGATGTCAATTTCTGTATTTTCTAGCAATATCTCCCTGCTATGGATGTGGTTCTGGATGTGTTTCAGCTTGAGTGAGTGAATGCAGACTTTTCATTTAGAAGCAAAATATAACTGGCGTGAAATATCTAATACTGTCTATATATTTTTAATTATCTCCATTTTCTTCTCCGCATTTTCCTATGACACAAGACTCTTTGTTTCTCACCAGGAAGGACATCTGGATTGGCTTACACCAGGAGTCACACATGGGCTGGGCATCTTGGAACCTGGCATTGGGAGGTTTGCTAGTGTCACAGGTTTGAGTCTGACCTCCAGCTGATGGGTGCTGGTCCCTCATGCACTCTCTGTGCCTTTTTGCACCCTCCTCCTAGGTTGAAGTACGAAAAACATTTTTCTGGGGTGACTAGTGCCATTCTTCTTCTCTGGAATGCCTACATCATGTAGCCACTAAATCTAGGGCTTCCATTTTCCTTCTTTCCCATTTACAGTAGGATAAAGGTACAGTGACTGAGGCACCCCAGTTTCTGCTTAAGTTCACATCCTGACTCTGAGTTTACTTAACTGTTTTGTGCCTTATTTCCCTTGTGAAAGTAGAATAATAAAAATACCTTCTTGCTTCATGATATTGTGAAAATCCAGACAAACTTAGAACAGTACACACATAGTAAGTATTCAGTAATGACTCTTGATATCTTTTTTTTTTCCAGGATGTCTGTGACCAGTTAGAACAATTTTGTTTCTTCCTTTAACAGATAAAGACTTTGGTCACTCCACTACAGGGTTATAATCTCTTGTTTTCAAAAGCACTGAAAACAAAAGAAAGTTTTTTTTTTAAAGTGACTTATTTGATGACCAGATTGACAAGATGGTATTTGTGAAATTTGTTTATCCCACTTAATGTAAATATTTATGCTTCACTGAAATATAATATGTTTGATTTTGGGTGCAGCTATATACTCACCGAGGAGTTGATGAATCTTCTGAACCTCAGATTACTGGCCTGAAAAACAGAGTTAATGATTCTCCACTCATTGGGTTTCTGGGGGATTGAATAAGGGAGTCTATATGTAATGAGGAGACTGGACCAACCCATTTACTCTTCTTACAAATGAAGACTAACCACAGATAAGACTTATGGGAAGAATTTGATAGGGCCCTTTCCAGAATGGATCATTTAAATGTCTCTCGTAAAAAAATTGGGGTGTGCTATTAAGGTGTACTAAGGCCCAGTTCTTAATTCTCCAGGCTCCTGGGCAAGCAGGGAAAAAGCCAAACACTGTCCTGTGCATCAGTGTCTTTCTGGGTCTAAGGGTCAGAGGGGGTGTCTCACTAATTATAAGTAATAGGGACAGGTGTCTACTCAGAGCCAAGTTTAGCCTGTACTGCCCATGTGCCTTATCCCTGACCTTACCTACAGACTTCAAGTGTCTGATCTTACACGTGTGTCTGCAGCCACACTGATGAGCTTCCACAGACTCTGGCCTAGTCTCTGCCTCTTACTTCCTCCTCCTTCCAGGCTCCATGCACATGGGTTTAGTCCGACTGATCTGTAGTGATGCTTGAGCATCTGAGAACCAAGTGGACTGAGAAAAAGAAAACTGGGCTCTAGCTATTTTGAGCAGATTCTTCTTAAATGATTCTTTAAATAATGAGCATTTAAAGGCTGGAGGTTGGACTGTTGGGGACAGGAGGTTGGGGAGATTGAAGGAAGTTGGCCAAAGAGTGCTTGCCTGGGTCAGAGAGCTTAACAAGTGTGTGTGTGGGGTGGGGAGGGGGCTTTTAGGTATGTATAGCTTCGTCATCTGAGGGCTGATGCCCAGCAGGGTGATCTTAGGGAGAGTTTCTGTAGTTTGCTCCTCTTCCTCCTTGGCTCTCTGAGGTGAGAGAGAAGACAGATGAAGGAGGAAAGGAGGGAAAGACCAGTTTGTGCACTCTTATACCTACCATAGGTGTGTGACCTGCAGATTAGGCCTGAGGAAGAAGTTGTAAATATATGTGCTCTTGATGTTTTGATATGCTTCTACAATACTTTTTTTTTTTTAATACCTAAGACTGAGTCTAAGTTAAAGTGAGTGAAAAGTGCTGTTTTCTGGTTGCACCTTATTGAGACCATTTCATATAATAAACCACAAAAAACTTGGCACAGTGCCTTTTAAATGGCAAATTCTTGGTAAATGTTAAGTGAAAGGCAATTAGTATGATCATCCTTTTTATCCTTTGTGTATCAAGTAGTCCTTAAAGAACTTAGAGTCTCAGAGAAGATGATTGGTAAGGATTGAGGCAATTGCCTGAAATGACATTTTTGGATTATGTGTGTATTTCAATCATCCGTGCTTTCCCCGGGCTGGTTCATGTCATGAAAATCTGTATTCACTGGTTAGTCATGCCTTTCAGATTCCCCTTATCGTGAGTGCAGAACCAAATCACCACTTTGCAGCTCAGAGGACATGAGGCAATAAGAGTTAAGCACTGCCTGACGACCTATGTAAAAATCCAAGAAATGCCAGTTGTCAAACCGTACTTTAAAGTTTATCTTCAGACCCATTTGCCTGGAATATGCCAAAGAAAGAAATAGGAAAGATGACATCTGTTAACTCTGTATTGAACAAATGTGCTTTTCTTCCCAGAAGAGTAGAATGATGTCAATCCACCCTGAGAGATATTTCCCAGAGACTGTACCTGGACTGTCCCCTTTATAAAGCCTTTGGGCATGTTGATACATCCTAGCTATGTTTTTCACCTGTCTGTAGGTCATGAGAATTGCAGGGTGTGAACCTCTCCTGTTCCTCCTGGCTTTGGTGTGAGGTTAGTATAATTCTGACTTTTTGTAAACCTAACTCATGCGACTTCACCATGGCTGCACCTTATAAATGATGAAGAGCCTCTGTACATGCACTCACGATAAGGAGAATCTGAAAGGCACGACTAACCAGTGAATACAGATTTTCATGACATGAACCAGCGGGAACCAGGGAAAGCATGGATGATTGAAATACACACATAATCCAAAAATGTCATTTCAGTTAATTGCCTCAATCCTTACCAATCATCTTCTCTGAGACTCTAAGTTCTTTAAGACTTTAAGTTCTAGTTTGATGTTTTTATTTTTTCTTCTTGCCAATCTAATTTTTGGGGATGATGGCAAGCTCTGAAGTGAAAAGAAAGAAGGTAAATTAATGGGACAGGGTTGTTTAATCTATAAACTGGATCGTCAGCTTTTGAATACTTTGGAGTTAGCTATAAGTACTGTTTTGTAATTACATGTAAGCATCTGGGTAATTTATACCTAGAGTCTGTGAAATATGACAGGAGAGCTGTACCCTGCACCTGTTTTGCTTCCTCTTAGGATATGGCTCTGTTAATAATAAAGCTTATACAACTTAGGAAAATTACCACTGACAGAATCACAGAAGGTACAGTAAGTAGTAAAGCATTTGAAACAAGCCTTTGTTACATAAGAGCATTTCCTGGAATAGCATGCTATTGAGATTTGCTGTGATTGATTCTAAGAATCTTGGGGTCACTTTCTCTACTATTGTCAGAAAAAAAAACCTACACATGAAATCAATATGGTCGTGCAGAACATCTGCTGAACAGTTTAACATATCCATCTCTCCTTAAAAAATAGTTTATTTTTAAATCACAGGAATACTTTGCTCTTTTGAATGTTGACCTTACCTTTATTTAAGCTGACTTTGAAGTACATGATGGAAGTTGACTCACCAATGTGGGGGCAAACATTTTTTAAAAAAATAGAACCTCTCTAAATTCAGCTATTACGGTATTCAGCTGCAGCCCTTGTTTCCTGCCTGAGCCTGTGTACAGCTCTCTACCTTAGGAGGCCTCCAAATAATGTTTCATCCCAATTAACTTCAGTCATTTGTTATATATGCTATGTTCACTTAATTCATTTGTTATCCACCCCTCTGTCATTTAATTCATTCATTTTGCATCTCCTTGTTAATTTTGTTCATTTGTTATACACCTCCCTGTTTGTCTCATTCATTTGTCATTCACCTCTGACCAGTCCCACTAGTCAGCATGCTGGGAGAGGATTGGATCAGTAGGGAAAGCTTTAGGAACAAATAAATAACAGGTAGCCTTGTCTCCTTACAACAAAGATTGAACAAATATGGGAACATCTCAATCTAGTCCAGGGTGGTGTCACTATCCAACGAACAAACTTAAACTGTAAAAGGGCCAAGGCACCCTAATCTTGTCTAAGATATGGGTCTTGTCTCCATGTTGGAAGAACCAGTAGCCGGTTACAACTCCCAAGAGGATTGACAAGAACTAGGCAGAGTATGTAAAGTTGCTTAGCTCAATGGTTGGAATTGAGGACTGCTTGAGTACTCTCTTTTTGGAATGGTGCTAGGTGGCTGGGGGAAGGTGGGATTAATAGGAAGATTGAGGCATGTTTTGTTCAAGGTAGGAAGACCCTGTGGAATAGGAATAATGTAGAAAAGTTGTTGCCTTATGCTTGTATGAGATTCAAGACAATCTCTTCCTAGATACTCACATTTGAGGTAGGAGAGAGCTAAGAGTTTTTTAATGTGAAGCTGGGCTGGATCCTGTTGCCCTATGACCAAGCCTACAGATGTCCAATCTTAGTGTATATGCAGTACCCAGAGTGGGATAATGTTTCTTGAGAACAGGATCTTATTCATTCTTTCACACGTCTCAGCACCTCTCACTAGGTATTAGATACAGTCAACATGTCAAGGCAACATTTGAATAAATATTCGAATGTTTCAGATATTGATTTTTACTCTCAACCTTAGCACTTATTTTTCTCATTTCAACAGACTTTGTGGTCAGAAAGACCTGGGGTGAATTCAAGTTGGATTAGTTAATAGCTGCAAGACTTTGGGCAAATTACTTTCTCTGAGCAACCCTCGCTTACCTATAAATTGTGGATAACACAGCTATATCTCAGCATTATTGTGAAGCTTCATTGAAGTAGAAAATATAGCATACATAAAGGGGTTAATGAGTAGGTGCTGAATCTTTGTTGAGTCTTTTTACTCTCTTGGACCATTGTGAGATCGAGCCTTATAGGTTAGTGTGTCTCTCCGTGCATCTTTCTAAACTATTGTTTTTACCACAAGATTTATTATCTGTATTCACTAGTTAATTAACAACAACTTAAATGAGCTTATCCATAGTCATAAGCCTGCAGTTCAGTATAGCCAGGATTCAAATACAATTATTTCTGACTCATATGTCTGTATACTCTTTGCTCTTCTTTTTTCTCTCTGTTGCATTAGTTGGATTCTAGCATTAACTGTATTTTATTTTTTTTCTAGCACTTTCAACATTGGCCCAAGTATTTGCAGTTTTGTATTGTCATAGAATCACGTATCATGAGCACAAATCAGACATAACTGACACTAAATTGCTGAGATTATGCTTTGCTGACTCAGTATCTTCAACCAGCACCAGAGATGGGTTTCTTTTGTGTATATGTCTACACTTGCACATGTTCCTATGTGTGGTCAGCTGGAAAATGCCTTCCCAAAAGATATTCACATCAAATTCCTGGCAACTATGAATGTCACCTTATTTGGAAAAAGGGTGTTTGCAGATGAGATTAAGTCCAGGATTTTGAAATGAGGTGATCAGTTCTGGATTACTCAGGTGGGCCCTAAATCAAATAACAAATATCTTTATGAGAGAAAGGCAGAGAAAGATTTGAGACAGATAGAAAACACAGAGGAGAAGAGGAAGAGGCAATGTGACCATGGAGTAAGATATTGGAGAGATGTAGTCACAAGCCAAGGAATGCCTAGAGCCAGCAAAAGCTGGAAAAAGACAAAGAAGTATTTGCCTGTAGAACCTTCTAAGGAAGCACAGCTCTGTTGATACCATAATTTGAGACTTCTGGCTCCCAGAATTGTGAAAGGATAAATATCTGTTGTTTCAAGCTACTGAGTTCATGATAATTTGCTACTGCAACCTCGGGAAACCAATAAACCATGTAGTTATCTGAATATGCTAAATATAATGATAAGAAATTACATTTCTTGAGTGCCTGCACCTTCCTGTGATTCCTATCTCAGACACTGCTCTGAACTTTGAGGCAATGTTATTAGCTTAGTTTCCTATCTTACTATTAATGCTGCAGTGGCCTGAGCTGGGGATAGTGGCTGCAGGGCTGAACATCCTGAACAGAGCAAGGTCAGATGACACTGAGTGGAGTTTGGAGAGTTTGGAAAATGGAATCTTGAAGACCCAAGGTCAGTTTTTTTGTCTTTAATCATTTGCTTAGAGGAAGGCAGAAATGTGAGGTCACTATTTCCATTAAATATGGAAAATACTAATTAGGGAAATGGGCAAAGAAGATTGTCTCATTACTTGGCAAATTAATTTTAGCTCACTAGCAACTTGATGCCACGAGATCTGAAAATCACGCCAATGGCCAATGGGTAGTTTAACACATTCTTTGCAGGGATGTGACAATGGCCACAGTAAAGAATGCGTATCATTTAAAAATCAAAGTAAATTCCTGTAGAATAATATTGAGGCAAAAATTGGAGTGATCGCTTGACATCTAGAAATGAATAAAGTGACCAAGAGTTATATGCTAGTGATTTGTAGTGAATAATTGCAGACTGAAGATGGAAAATGAAATAGATTAAATCTTAAAGACTTGAGATAAAGACTCTGGTTCTGGAGGCAATATAGTACAAGATCTATATCTTACTAGTGAGGAGAGAAAGGAGAATCACTTTCTGATAAAAGAAACCTGTCTACAGTGATGATTTCTCCAAGGGCCAATTTTCATTGTTAGAAAATCAAAGAGGAAAAATTATGTTGCAAGGGTATGGAATTAATTTTTCTGTGAACAGCAAGAAAAATGCAATTAAAAAGACATAGATTTACACCTGGGAAGTAATCTGTTGAAAAGGACTGTGGTTTCTATTTGAGTATCAGGTGACTAGAGACTCATACATGATTAAAAAACCTTCCCGACTAAAAGAGATGTGGAAGCTGAGTCTGATTTCAGGTGAGAGTTGTTGGTCACGCTGAGGTGGCCGAGCTCTGTGCCACAGGAAGGGCAAATCAATTAGGGTGAGCAAAAAATAGAATTAGAAATGTTCCTATCCATATCCATTTTGTCACAATTTTATTCATTTTCAATTTTAACTGTAATAGCCACCATAAATTTTATTTTTTCATGGCTGCTACTTCGTCAGAGACATCACACAGTTGTTTCTATGACTCAGATCCCTTGATCCATCCTTTATTTCTATAATCATTACAGTGCTTGAATGAAAGGACAGAATATAGAGGCAAACTATGCTTTTCCTCCCATTGTTAATGCCTACATGTAATTTTCTGGGGAAATAGATATAAAAAGAAAGTGTAATTTTTGAAAATCAGTCACTCAACTGTAAATATGAGGCATAATTCTACTTGTCATGTAAGTATAAGAATAAAAAAAGGTACCAAGATAGAAAACTAAAGCAAGGAAAGCTAAAACCAGGAAAGTGAGTGCTCTCTCTTGGAGATTCCTATCCTTATCACATCTAGGTTATCTGGTACCCCTGGACCTAGTTTTATTCACATTAGGTATATGTTACCCATTGTTGTGTAACAAACTAGTCCAAGACTAGCATCTTCAAATAGCAAACATTTATTATATCAGAGTTTCTGTGGGTTAGAAACCAAGAAATGGCTCAGCTGGGTGGTTCTATCTCAGGGGTTCTCCTGAGGTTGCAGTGAAGCTACTGGCTGAGGCTATAGTCTCCTCAAAGCTTGACTGTGGGGGGCATCTGACTCTAAGCTCATTCACATAGTTGTTGGCTCTTGATAGAATGGGCACTCAGCAGCGACTGTAGCTGTGTTGGCTTCGGTGAGTGGAAGTCCATGTTGCTAAGTCCATGCATAACATCTATCTCTGCCATCATGGATACTTTGTTCATAAATCCATTGGATGATGACAATGGGCTAATGTCCACAGACTGGACATCCATCCCATCTGATAAGTATAATCCTTCCCTGAGGTAAGTCTTTAATGAATTTTCATGTGGGACACAAATATTGTTATACTCTGTGCCCATTTGAAAATATATCTCCACACACTTCTTTCCTAGACTTCCTAGTCACCAATTTTCTAGTTGTGTTTCTTCCAATTTCCTGACCATTCCACCAATCAATTACCTATAGCTCATGAACTGGTCTATACAAGTATCTCTGGGCATCTCTCTTTCCTGAAAAAAATGAACAGTCTGGTGCATTACTTGAAGTTCTTCTCATTGGAAGGATCTCCCTTCACCTTCAGGGCTCTTCTCGAGTGGGGATGTAGTACTACAGCTCTCTACTTTAGGAGGTACCTGCATATTGTACAAACCTATCTGTAATCCAGGCTTAAGTTTTTAGTTCCTTAATCTAATGGTGAAAGTGATCTTCCCAAGAGGCCATAGATATTGAGAGTGGAGGTAATGTTGCAAGACTAGGGGCCATGAACATCTGGACCATTTCTTTGTCAGACTTACTTGTATTTTAAGGACCTGCTTAAGACTGACCTCATTATATTATTTCCATTTGAGGTAGAATGCTGCTGTGCACACCCAAGTGTGGTAGGTTAGACAACATCCAGTTCATAATGGGCAGTTCAGGTTGCATGGTAACTTAGTATCCTATGGATAAGTGTTCTGTCTCTACTAAGGCCCCGTAGCAAACCAAAAGCTGTTTTTTAAAATGAGTGTAATTATCCTCAGAGGATAGAATAACTTTGCTTCACTACAATTCACCTACAGGGGCCTGCCAAAGGCCCCAAACAGCATCTTTATCAGTTACTGCTATTTCAAGCAGGTCTACTGGCTTATACAGTCCAAGGAGCAGAGCACATTGCACGGCAGCCTGGGCCTATTACAAAGCACTCTCTTATTCCAAGCACCACTTGAAACTGGCAGCTCTTTTGGGTCACTTGGTGAATGGGTTGAGGAATAGCTTGCCTTTGAAATCCAAAGGGCCACTAGATGCTGTGCCTCTTTTGTATTTGTAGGGAGGACTAGATGCAGCAATCTTCTTTCTCCTGGAAAGGATATCTCAACATTTCCCAGACAAGTGGACTCCTAGAAATTTAGCTGAAGTGGAAGGCCCTGGAATTTTTGTAAGACTTATTTTCCGTTTTTGACATATTGGTATCTTACCAGCATATCTAGAATAGTTGATCCTCCCTGCTCACTAGGACCAATCAACATCATGTCATCAATTTAATGGATATCCTGTGGAGGGAAAGGCAATCAACTTGATTGTGACATAGAATAGAGAATTGATATACCTCTGAAGTAGGACAGTAAAGGTGTTTTACTGGTCTTTCTAGCTTGAAGCAAAGAAGCAAACTGCTTCTGATGGTATTTACTAATAGGCAAAGAGAAAAAATAATTTTCTAGAGCAATGCCTGCATAACAAGAACCAGGAGATGTGCTGACTTGTTCCAGCAATGAAACTACATTTGGAAGAACAGTGGCAACTGGGGTCACTACCTGATTACACTTATGATAGTTCATGTCATTCTCCAAGATCTGTTTTCTTCAGGGGCCGATAGGCAAGTTGAATAGAAATGTGTTAGAAATTGGGAATCAGCGTTTCTGCATCTATAAAGTCCTTGATCATTGTGTTAATCTTTGTAATTTCCACAGGAATGTGGTCTTGCTTTTGGTTTTCTACTTTCCTAGGTAGAGGTAGTTCTAGCGGCTTCCACCAGGACTTTCTTACAACTAAAAAGCCTCATTTCATGGGTCCAATGTGGAGATTCTTCCAGTTGGTAAGCATATCCACTCCAATTGTGCATTCTTGAAATAATATAAAAACCACAGTTGTATTAAGACTTACTGGGTTTTCTGTAACACAGACTGAGACAAAACTCCACTGATAATTTGACCTCCACAAACTCCTACTCTGACGGAAGACGGCAATACTCAGGTCTCTAGAAATTAGTGTCAGTTCAGAGTCAATATCAAGTTGACCCCTAGAAAGTTTGATTACTTCCCCTTCCTCAACACACAGTTACACTAGTAAATTGTTTCAGGTACACTTTGGGAAGGCTAGGAAGAGTAACAGTATATAAGTACTTTTTTGGAAGCTTAGCAGGGTTCTTTCTCAAAAGAATGTTTCCTTTATTTTAGGAGGTATGAGTCTGGACTTGCCCCAGATCTGAGTCTGAAATTGGCTCAAACTGGAGACTGATTAAGGCGCTGTGACTCTCTGTTTTGGAGATTCAAATTAGTCTTCTGTTCACTATTCCTAGAGCTTTTCCCCTACTAAGGCAAGACTTTAGTAGGTTTGATCAACTAGCCAATACTGAAGATCTCAGACCTAAGTGATCACTACCTTGGCTTTGCTGTATATTATGGTAGCCACCTTGCTTATGGATTGCAGAATCAGTTTCTACATGAGAGCTTTCAGCCTATCCTTCCTGACAACTTGTTCTTCAGATTTTGCATTTGCCTAGACAGTTTCTACAATCACGAAGTTAATTCCTTGTAGTAAGTCTCTTAATATGTATATCCCACTGGTTCTGTTTCTTGGGTGGAACCCTGACGGATACAAAAGCCATACTTTCTCCTCATTATTTTCAAACTTTTTTCTCTCATCATTCTCTCATATTTCATTATTTATCTCTTCAATAATAGCCATGATATATCAGACAAGATCATCTTTAGTGGCAAAAAATCTCCCCCCAAAAAACAACAACAACAAAGAATGGATGACTTAACCCAAAGAAGGATTTATTGTTCTCATATAACGAGTCTAAAGGTGACAGTCCAGACTGGTTCCTCAAGGGAAACTTTAAGTATCAGGGTTTCTTCTAGTCTCCCTCTACCAACTAGGGCCTGGTTTTTCTACTCTTGATAGTAAGGAAATAGTAAAGTTCTGCTAACGTTTTGCTTACAGCTTTTGTGTCTGCTTTCCAGCAGGAAAGATGAGAAAGAGCTAGAGTGGCAGGTTTGTGCCAGCTAATTCTTATCCCTTTAAAATAAGCAAACCAAGAGTGTCCTTGTTCTATTCTTGTCTCATTGGCCAGAACTGAGTTCCATGACTATTCTGAGATGCAATAGAGTCTGGGGAGGTGAATATTTTTAATTGGGCATATTTTCTTCCAAAACAATAGAGTTCTCTATAAAAGAAAGAAAGGGATAATAGATATTGGAAGTTTCTACTGCTTTTGATTTTTTTTCCTTTCCAGAGTTAGTATGTGTTGAAGCTGGCAAGTAGAAATGAGAAGTAGATGGGCCAAGGGAGAGGAAGAGGAAGAGACTATCAGAAAGAGGAAGTGGATGCCAGAGGAACGGGTTACCTTTAGTTTTAGTGAATCCTGTTAATTTTCACTGCATGAAAATGTTCATTCTCTTTCTAAGAAAGGCCTGGGGGATATGGATCCTTAAACTTCATGTTACTTCTCCTGCCTTTTCTCTCTGAAAAGAGAACCTGTTGTTCCCCCATTATTGCTTGTGGAGTCTTAGGAAGGTTTGCTTTGTCTCACAATACCTGCTTGTTGATCCTGTGTCTTCTCTGTCAACAACCAAAGCAGTTTCTTTGGATTTGGACATCCATTTCCCTGGATGACACTGGCTTTACATTTGCTGTTAAAAGTAAAAGAATGACTCTCAGGTGACAGTTTTAAGCTGAGTAATTGGGAAGGACAGAGTTTATAAGATTAATGAGAGTGTTACTTTTAGGCAGGTAGGACTTGGGTAGAGGCTGGATCACACCATATAGGATGCTTCTTACTTTGCCTAAACAAAGGCATTTTGGCTGTGGAACTTTTTAAAAAATTCACTCTAGTGATACTGACTAGCCAGGCCCAATGTGTATGCTCCCTGAATTCCTGGGGAATAGATTTGAATAGGGTGGCCTACCCTGTAAAAGCTCCTATCCTATAGTCATGACCATATTTAATTAACAAAACACTAATTTTACTGAATATTAGTTAAATGATGCATTTTTCTGCCAATGAATTATTCTTATGCTATCTTCTGACCATGTACCAAAATAGAACATTGGTTATTTGAGGAGGGATAGTTAACACACTTATTACATGTAACTCAGTAATATATACTCTAGTATATGTTATAAATCATACATATATAAATTGATAATTTGACAGAATGAAGCTACAGAAGCTACTTTACAATAAAAAGTTTTGCTTCTAAACTAGTAATGAATATAGTGAGATAAACCTGGTGTCACAGCTCATAAGCTATGTAGAAAAAGATATTCATTCTTCTTTTGCCTCAAGATAAGTATTGCCAGTCTCAGTGGAAAACTATTCAAATTATCAGGGTTTCTCCTTCTTGGATTAGAAGGTTTTAATAATTTAAGTCATGTCTTTGATTGCTAAGCTGTCTCCATGGTAACCTAGTTGGAAGTCTTTGTGGCAACTAAGTAGGTGAGAATATGTCCCACAGCCACCCCAACTTATGGAAAACTGCCAGTAGCTGTTTATTTTTCATTCTTACCAGTCACAGAGCATCTCATTAGAGCTGAAATATCCCCCACATCTTCGTCCGGAAGACTTAGATCCTTACCATTCAGGGTAGGGGTCTCTATTGCTCTCCACCTGACATAATAGTACCTAACCCCTGTGATTGTCCCCTGTCCCCACCCCTCCATGTTCTCTATTCTGGTGTAACCAGAGTTCCAATTCCCTTACTCTGTTGGAAATCCAAACTTCTCAGAGGCAAAAGAATTTGTGGATGCCAATCTGGTTATTGTTTGTGACTCTTCTATGATCCACACTTTATCATCACCTTGTGATTTTCTGTTTTTTCTAAACCAGGGATATGCTTTGTCAGCTGATCTGTCACTGCACTTGAACTGAACAAAGTTCTTTGCATGTTCATGACCCTTGTCTGCATGATAAGAACACAAAGTAAAAGAAGAGGGGAGAGGCTCATAGTACTCAATTCTTCATTGCTGCCATCCCATTCTCTGGCAGCTCATTATACAAGGCTGCCAAACCCCAAGGTGAAATGTCAGGCTACCTTGAAAACTGCATCTACTAAAAACTTCATTTGTAACAGACACCCAAAGGAACTTAAGAGAGTGTCTTGGAACAATTAACTGGCAATATCTTTTTCTGGATCTACTTCATTATTTATCTTTTTCTTGCAACTACCAGAGCATATTTGTGTACACATTCATTTCAAAATGCTGACAGGAGTTTGTAGAAATCAATTTTTCAGTTTGTTTTCCATAGTGGTCTCATGAAACAATTTCCTTCTTCATATCCTAGAGATAGAGGTACTGCCCATAGGAGTCCAGAGAGCCAGGGACTTCAGGTAAGATGACTAGGTAAGGTTTGAGATAAGAAATCCCCTCAAAAACATATTGTAATTCTTTAATATCTTATTTTCCTTCTCTTATAACCCTCTCTTTGTTTTTTTCTTCCCATGAAAAATTCCTTTTAAAAAAATATTGTAATTTCTCTTTGTGTCTAATTCTCCTCAGATCAGTCTCAATCTTGTGTTCCTTGGTTTAGCAGAGCAACTAGCTTCCAGTACAAATCTGTGCTATCTTTGGCAACTTCCCAGCCAAAGACAACACTTTCTAGAACCCCTTGTATTAAGTAGGGTCACATAACTAGTTTTCACCAATAGAATGTGAGTAGAAGTGATATGCTTCCCTTCTGGGTTGGGGTTCTAAGAACGGGTGTGCATTCATTCTCTTCTCTTTCTTCTCTATACCTCTGGTCTTCAAAGAACTCTGAATCCTAAGGGGATGATAGAGCCACAAGACAGAAAGTACGCAAATCCTGAATTGTTGTATGGACAGTTTATGAACTGCCCATTGCATGTTTGAATAGTGCTATCAGTATGAAATGAACATCTCTAGTCATTCTTTTTTCCTTCTTATTCTCCCGTGATTTTCCTGAGTGAATAGCTAATTAGATGGGTAAGACTGAAGGAGAGAACAGAAACAGAGAGAGATAATAAACTCTGATTTGGGGATATTAATCTGAGTTGCCTGTGCGATATTCAAGTGGAAATGTCAAATAGGAATTTAGATACTTGCCTATAGATTTCAGAAGAGAACCGTGGGCTAAAGGCCAAAGTTTCAAAGTCAACAGCCTAACATTTGTGTTTAACTCCCAAAAGAATTGTTGAGATTATCTAGGAAAAGAAGGTAGAGAATGGAGAAGTGTGCCTGAGATTGAGCCTTAAGATTCTAGTCATTCTTTTTTCCTAAACATTTAGAGGATGGGTGATAATGGAGTTTGAGAAAGAGTGGAAGGAAAAGTATAAGGGAAATCAGGATCTCATAAGGTCAAAGAAGTCAATGGAGGAGAGTAGTTCAAGATGGAAGATGTGCCCACCATTATGATTGTTACTGACTGATGGAGAACTGGGAGCCATCAGTGAGCTTGACAAGAGATATTTCGTGGGGTGATGATGAGAACCTAGACTAGAGTAGGTTAAGAAGAGAATCAGAGGTGAGAAAGTGAAGGTTGCTGTATCTAAAAGATCCTTTCAAGAAATTACATTAAAAAAAGGAGCAGAGAAATTAGGTAGAGTGGGAGGAGATATGGAGATGTGGGGTCAAGAGAAAGATTGTCTAAAGACAAAAAGTACTTGAATTTTTTATAATGCTATTGAACATGATCCAAAGAGAAAGAGGAGAGAAAGAGAAATCATACAAAGAGAAAAATGGAGAGAAGGGAAAGGAGGGGGAGGAAAGAGAAAGGGGGATAGTGGTGGGGGGGAGAGAGAGAGAAAGATAGAAAGAGGGAGGGGGAGAAAGAGAGAGGGAGAGAGAGAGAGATTACAGAAGAAAAAGAAAAGTCCTTGAGAAACAGAGGAGGGATGCAAAGAGGAACTCAAGTAAAAGGACTAAGCTTTGAGAGAAGGAGGGACAGCCTTCCACTGTAATAGGAGAGAAGAAGTTTCAGGCAGGCAAAGATGCAGACAGACAGTAGACAGGTTTGATGGTGGGAAAATGAGAGATTTTGTTTCTATTTTCTAAATGAAATATGAGGTGGAGACATCAGTTGGGATTGGGGGAAGGAGATGGAGAGAAAGATTTAAAAAGAGTAGATATGAAGGTGGTAGTAGCCAAAGATATCCAGCCAGTCCTAATCTCTGGAACCTGTAGATGTTACCTTACACAGCAGATACTTTGTAGATGTAATTCAGTTAAGTAAGAATCTTGCAGTGCAGAAATTTTCCAGGATTATTTGGGTGGGTCTTAAATGGAATCATATAAGAGGGAGATTTGACACAGAAAGAGAAGGTAGTGTGAAGATGGAGCAGAGAGATGCTGGTCTTGCAGATTGGAGTGATGAGGCTACTGGTCAAGAAATATTGGTTGCTACTAGAAGCTTGAAGAGTCAAGAAATGGATTCTCCTCTAGAGCCTCCAGAAAGCATGTGACCCAACCAACACCTTGATTTCATATCATTGATACTGCTTACAGATTTCTGGCCTTCAAACTGGAAGAGAATAAATTTCTGTTGTTTTAAGCCATCAAGTTTGTGATAACTTGTTGCAGCAGCCCCAGGAAACTAGTACAAAGGTACTCTTGCATTTTATTCAGTAGCTCTCTGTAAGACACTGAAAGGGATGAAATAATTTCTCCTGGGATAGTCAGTCACCTAGTACTTAATAGTATTTTGATAAGCATTGATAATAATAATCTAACTAGTCTCCTTTACTGCTGCTACTTGCCTAGTTTCATATATGTATGAGGGGGACCCAAAAAGCTCCAGAATTTATTTATAAAAAATTGTGTATTTATTTGTACATGTTTAAACTTCAGTAACCTTCAAAGTACTCTTCATTCGATGTAATACTGCTATAGAGATGCTTTTCCACCGCTCAAAACAGTTTTGAATTTGTCAATTTTGATACCCTTTAGTGCTTCTGTCGTTTTTTGTTTCACCTCTTTCACATCAGCAAAACGTTTCCCTTTGAGGACTTTTTTCGTCGGGGAAACAATAAAAAGTTGTTCCGGGTGAGATTGGGTGAATAGGGAGGGCAGAGCATGGGGTCATGCCATTTTTGGTCAAAAATTGCTCAGCGTGGTGTGGGCAGTTGTGCTTATAAATTACCCATCATGAAATGGGCAAACGCAGTGAAAGAAGCTCCAAAAAAAATTCTCTGAAGCCTTTCACAGCCTCTCACAATAATGCTAGCTGATATATCGGTGTCAATGGGTTCTTAGAATACTTGATTAGTAGGAGAAGCCTGTACTACAAGGGACCTGTCCTCCAAGAGATAATTCTGTTTTTTTGAGGGGGTCCCCTCACATATAAATATGTTCTTCCTGCATAAAGTACACATTTTCAAGAAAAGACACCTGTTGTACAGGTGTTTTTTTTTTTAAACAAATTACTTTACTGTGTTTAGAACAGTGCTGGATATGTAACAAACATTCAAGAACTAATATTTGAATTCAAGTGAGTTAGTTGTCTAAATATGTATTTAACTTTATGTTAGTTCATATATAATTCTACAGTCAGCTGATCTGTGTATTTGGCAGGAAGTGATGCTCCCTCATTTTACTATTGATAGAACAAAGAAGTGGATGATAAGAGCTCATGGCACTGTGTAAGCTTGTTCTGACAGGAAGATGCCTGTGACCAGGACTTCAGAATTCTAGTTTTAATACAGTTCCCTGTTTTCTGAAGATGTGATGAAGTGCTTCTATGAAACAGACTTGGTAGTGTTGAACATTTTACTTGTTGAGCCAGAATTTGTTTCAATTTATTTTATGTTTATTTTTCTTCACTTAATAGGATATACTTATAGGTGTTTCTGTACTTAATAGGATAGAATATGTTTTGCTTTCCTAATTCCTGGGGCACTTCGCTTTGATACTCCAGCACCTTCTTAATTGTTTTCTTTTTTAACAGCTTTATTGAGCTATAATTCTCATATAATTGATTCATTTAAATTATGGTTTTTTGGTTTTTACATTCATATTTGTGAAAGGTGTGTAACCATCAGCATAGTCAGTTTTAGCATATTTTTATCATTTCAAAAAGGAAACATCATACTATTTAGCTGTTACTCATCCCCACTTCCCAATCTTAAACTACCACTAATTTACTTTCTGTTTCTGTGGATTTCCATGTTCTGGGCATTTCACATAAATTTAATCATATAATATAATATTCCACCCCCTTCTTAATCTAGGCCCTCATCTCTTCTTGTCTGATGTATTTAGCAAGTAAAAAAAAAATGAAAAAGGAAAACACTTCTGTGAGAATGAATATACAAAACCAACAGGACTGTCCTTGTTCTCAAATAACTTATAATTCATTAATTTTTTCATATATTAATCCTTTCATTCATTCATCCATTCATTTCAACAGACACTTTTCGAATACTTTACTGTGCTTCAGGCACTATGCTTTGGATGTAGAAACGATAACGATGAAAGAATATGCCACCCCTTCCACCAAGAAGCAAGCTCCTGGGACGGGGGTAAGAAAGAGGAGGGGCTACAGTATTGTGTGGTTAGTGTTGTGGTAGAGGTGAAGACAGGATGCTAGAGTGCACAGTGGAGAGTCGTCTAGTCAGTGGTGGGGTGGGGAGGGAAGAAGAGAGTACAGACAGTGCTTCTCAGAGGAAGTCAATCTCAGTTGTGAAGGACCGTAGAGTTAGCTGGGTGAGAGTTATTCCAAGCCTAACCCATCATGGCCCCAGGAAACCTGAACCATTCTTTAGATACAGTGCAGTCTTTTGGTACTTCATGGAGCCTTCCTTGACTGATCTGACCTAAAGTTACCTCCGCCTCCTCCAACCTCCAGAAAGTACACTGTGTATGGCTTTTTGTGCACCTTCCCTGCAAAGCTTGGTGTGGTGGGAGCTCCGGGGCATGGATTGGAAAAGACTGATGTTGAGCATTCCTCCATCTACTTCCCATGCTTCTTGAGGCACATGTCTTTTCACTCTTACCTTCCCACTTTCTATTCCAGCCATTATAACCTACCTGAAGTTCCTTCATGTGCTTTGTCCCCATAAATTCCTGTCCCTTGCAGGTATAATTTTTCTGATTAGAAAAGCCCATATCCTCTTTCCCCCCTCAGTGTGGCTATCTCTTATGCTTCTTATGTTTCAAACTCAAGTATTTTCTGCGAAGTATTTCCTTGACTTCTACAGTTAGATGCTTCTCCAACTTCCACAGAACCACAAGCATTCCTCTACAGTGTACATGTCACACACGGAAGGACAAAAATGTCCTTACTAATCTTATTCTCTGGTAGACCTTGAGCACCTTGACAATAGAGACAGTGGTCCAACTTACTTTTGGATCCCAGGTGACTTGCACAGTGTGAATCACATGATAGGCAATTTAAAAAATGTTTAATGAATGAATGAGTAACTGAATTAGGCAACATATTGGCTGTTGTTTCATGGAGTCAATTGTTATTAACAATCTTTATGTACCCAGTACCTAAGCAGTATATCTTTTTTATATACCCTGAGTTTAATCATATATCATACCACTATATTGAAGGATAAAGAAAAACCCCTCTTGCTAGAAAGTTACTAAAATATATTCCAATGATAGATGACACAACTTAAGAAATGTCAAGAAACAGAAAAAGTTGAAATTGGGTAGAAAAAATACTATCTGCTGATTAGCTCTAATTCTATTTCTTGGAACACAGCTTTTGATCTTAAAGAAATCAAAGGGCATTGCACAGTGTATTTCTGCTGGTGAGAAAATTAATGTTGGATAAAGAAGATTAATATATGATGCAAAGTCAGGAGTAATTATCTTAAATTGATGATGACAAAATATCTTTCTGGTTTAGCTTTTATTGAAATGAAACTGTGTTTTAATCCTCCCTTGAGATGAAGTAGGAGTGGCAAGAGTATTATGTCTCATTTTCAGAGTAATTTACCTTAACAGATATGTCATTTTCAGTGAGACCATTTGTGAATTACCTATAGGGAATTTGAAAAGTTATACTTAAAATTTGAAGTCACAAGCAGTCGTTTGTTTTATGAAATAAGTCACTTTGCAGACTCCATGATCAGAAGCTGCTTCCAGAAAACTGATAGGATCTCTCAGCATCCAGATAACTATTGGGATTTCCTCTGGGAGCTTGTTAGAAATGCAAAATCTGAAATCCCAGCTAATTAGTATGCACATTTGAATTTGAGAAGTGCTTCTTTAGGCTACTCACACTGAGATTTTAGTTCAGTCATTCTGTCACCCGGGGTCTCAGTTTTTTCCATCTGTAGGTTGGATAGAGTGGTGTTAGACACTAGGCTCTTTTTTAGATTATAAAAATGTGGGGTACAATTCAAGGTCAGGTATACAAATGTTGATTATGCAGGTACCCTTGTTAGGATCTTATCCATGACCTTGAAGAGACCCTGAAGTAGAGTTGACCCTGGAAAGGAGATCTCTCTCTGTCCCAGACACCTGGTAAGTGCTGTGCTGCAAGCCACCCACTGCGTATCTTGTAAAATGCAATAGACATGCAAAAATAGGCTGTTACTTGATGAAATGCCACATCAGAAAAGGTGACCTTTTTTTCTTCTTTTGGAATGCTATGCTGTGATGGCAGGGGCCATTTGCTATTAGTTCTGGACACCAGGGAGCTGAAATCAAAGGCAAGAGAGCAAGAGCGTGGGAGATCAGGGCAGAGCAGCTGCAGTGATCTCAGAGGGCAGGACCCGGTTAGGGTCAAAGTAGAAGAAACTAGAGCCATGAAGCTTGACTAAACAGTGATTTAATAGGGGTGCAGCAGGATTGTCTGAGGGGTGTAAGAGGCCAAGAGTGAGAGAGAGGTTTTGATGTGATCCAAGGGAGGGTTAAGCATGAGATGCAAATAAAAACCTTATTGCAATATTTTCCAGAAGAGCAGATGAGAAGGGGATATGTCTGACAGCTTAAATCATGATATAGACAAAATGCTGAAGACTACGTCACACCAATATTCTCTACTCTGTGTGGAAGTGTGGCGGGGAACAAACGGGGCGTTATAATTCACAATATCATGTTGCCCCTCCCTTTTTGGGTTATATGAATGATGGGACACTCATCTTACTTTTTCCTCTTAAGTGTCCTCATTGGATTTATCCCAGTGACTTATACCAACTCTTTACTGATCTCCACATGTTAACTACCATTAAATATTTGCCTAGAGTGGGTGTGCCTCAAACATGTTTTTCATTTAATGCTAGCCCAAGGGCTCTAGAGTCTTCTCTATCTCACTTTCCTTCATAAACCCCCTTCAGAAATGCTACAGTGCAGCTCACAGGTGCTGCCCGGAACTGACGAACAGCTGTTCAGTTAAGCTGTTCCTTTTCAGTTCCATCTCTTGCCAATTTTTTTTTTTTTACAAGAGCTACAGACGTGCAGAGAAACCAGAAACAACGGAAAAGCTGGCACTCCAAATGTTGCAAAAAAAATCTTGATAAGTCAAAGATAGTGTAATTAAGCCTTGCACAGTTTGGAGGAGACTGTGTCACTTGTCACCTCTTATGGGACCTCTGAGAGAAGCTAATCCTCAGGGGTTGTTGTTACCTATTCAGAGGGGACACATTGTCCATGCTGCTTCAACTTTTCTTAATCTCAAAGGATCAGCTTTAGTTCCTTTATGTTTAGTTTGAGTTTTCCAGTGAGAATGTTCCTTAAAAGGTCTCCAGCTTTTTCATTATGAAGACACTCTGATGTAGGAAAACCAATCCTGGCTCTGGAGTTGGAAGGCTGGATTCCAAATCATTAGCTAAATGCCCTTAAGAAAGTCACTTAGTCTTTCTGAGCATCTGTTGTCCTGCAAAATCTGTCCCTTCCTCCTGAGCACATGGCTGCCCAGCTAGAAACTATATTTCAGCCTCCTTCACAGCTAGGTATTGTCTCATGACCAAGTTCTCACTGATGGATTGTAAGAAGAGATAATGTGTGAGAAAATTGCCTAGCCTGAACTCTCTCTCTTCTCCTTTCCCTTCTCTTGGGCTGGATCCAGGCCCTAGAGGTGACCCAGCTTCTATGGTACCAATGAGGACAACATCCCTAGGGAATGACAGACAAACATGGTGGAGAAACCTGGATCCCAAGATGGCTTTGAAGTACAGCTGCTCTGCCAGCTTGGACCTCCAAGCTTCACACAATAAAGTATGAGAGTAACAAATGTCTGTCTTATTTAATCCATTGTATCTTTTATCTCTTTATTATGGCTGCTTAGTCTTAGTCTTAATTAATTAATTAATTATGAGTCAGGTCTCTGTCACCTCACTCAGGCTGGAGTGCAGTGACATGATCATAGCTCACTGAAACCTTGAACTCCTGGGCTCTAACGATCCTCCCGCTTCAACCTGCTGAGTAACTAAGACTATAGGCACTTGCCACTATGCCTAGATAATTTTTTTTTAATTTTAATTTTTGTAGAGATGAGTTCTTGCTATTTTGCCCAGGTTGATCTCAAACTCCTGGCCTCAAGCAATCCTTCAGCCTTGGCCTCCCAAAGTGCTGAGAATATAGGTGTGAGCCACTGCACCTATCTACCTTAATGTGACATCTATATCTTTGTTGATGAGACTGGGGAAATCATGTCTAATTGACAGACCTGTCATGAGGATTAAGTCACATGATGTATGTGTTTTATAAAGTACTATTAAAATGCTAGCTTTTATTGGTGCCATTCATTGCATTTGTACGACCATGAGGTACGGCATGACAAACGAAGGGATAGAAGGTGGGTACCAGCTGGGCTCGGTGGCTCAGCCTGTAATCCCATGCCTTGGGAGGCTGAGGTGAGTGGATTGCCTGAGCCCGCGGGTTCGAGACCCACCTGGGCAACTTGGCGAGACCTCATTTCTACAATAAATCAAAAAATCAGCCGGGCGTGGTAGTGTGCACCTGTAGTTCCAGCGACTTGGAAGGCTGAGGCAGGAGGATCGCCGGAGCCCAGCAGGTCGAGGCTGCGGTGGCCGGGAGTGGCCCCTGCACTCCAGTCTGGGCGACTGAGTGAGACTCCAACTCAAAAAAAAAAAAAAAGAAGGTGGGCACCAAAAATAAAATCTCCGGAAGGGCATGAAATACTTCTGATAGCCTATCTTCTGACTATGCTGGGAAAAATGGGAATGTATGAATAGAGAGGCATAATGGCAAATACAAAGGCTTTGGATCCAGACTGCTAAGATTTAAATTCGGGTTCTGATACTTTTTACCTTAGGCAAGTTACTTAATTTATTTCTTAATTTTCTTAGTAAAATGAGGATAATAGTAGTGGTGACCTTGTTGGGTGATTGTGAAGGTTAAATGTATGTCGTGAGTATTACTACATGTATGATACTTCAGACAGTGCTGACAACATAAGAATCACTCAATGAATGTTATTAATGTTTGTATAACCTGTGTGCTTAGAGGAAAGAATATGTGGAGGTGGGAGATATGGAATATATACATGGATAAGCATTCTCTCCATTTTCAGAGTCACTATCATGAAAGACTATTTCAATGACCTCACAGATGACATACACTCTGATCCGAAGTTTCTTCCCTTCTCAACTCCTATTACTATGCTTCAGTTACGGTGACTGTAAGATGTACATTTTTTTACATTTCTAAAATTGGGAAGCATCTTAAAATTGATAATGTTTTACAGTTGCCATGGGTCGGACAGAAATTGTAATATAGGTGTCATTGCCTGTCATTGCATGTAAAAACTGGATCATAGCTACTTATTATTGTTACTGCAATGAAGTTAATACCTTGTTGGTTTAATTTATATTTTAAACATTAAGCTTAATAATGATCATACTGATATTTGTCATTGAAATAATAAATTATGAACACAAATAGACATGGAAATAGAACAGCAGTATGTGCATTTGATATTAGTGAAATCGACATTTGCAGTTGGAGGCATGATTATAATTCCTTATTCTTTTGTGGTATGATACCTAAGACAAGAAGATTTCTTCAAGTAGATGAAGCTGTTTTGTTGCTGAGATATGTGCACAAAGATTGCAGACCCGCTGTCTAGATGTGCAGCTGAAGGTGGAGAAATTGTCAAACTCCTCAGAATACACAAGAATAAATTTCAAAGCCACAGGAAGCTGTGTACTGAAGAGAACTATGCTTATAGCATTAAACTATTGAACATCAGTTTGTCAGAAACTTCTCACTAACTTTGAACAGAAGTTGCTTAATTTTCAGCAACATGTGATTCAGTTGAGGGAAAATGTATGAATTAAATCACAAGAGAATTGTTGATGAAATCCTAGTAGTTTTATTGGCATGCCTATAAGTTGATACTAATGGTACTAAAGAGATAAAAAACTTGATTATGGGTTGAGAAAACTTCATATCAATGTAATCATATACATAATTGCACTAGCCAAAAGTTGATACCATATGTATTTATTTATTTATTTATTTTTGAGTTGGAGTCTCACTCTGTTGCCCAGACTGGAGTGCAGTGGCCGCTCCTGGCCACCACAGCCTCGACCTGCTGGGCTCTGGTGGTCCTTTTGCCTCAGCCTTCCAAGTAGCTGGAACTACAGGCGTGCGCTACCATGCCCGGCTAGTTTTTGACTTATTGTAGAGATGAGGTCTCGCCAAGTTGCCTAGGCGGGTCTCGAACCCGCGGGTTCAGGCAGTCCACTCACCTCAGCCTCCCAAGGTGCGGGATTACAGGCTGAGCCACCGAGCCCGGCTGATACCATATTTAATTCAGTCTACAAAACAATATCTAAGAATAAGATTTTCCTCAAGAAAGATAGGAAAGTGGATAATGGGTGATGGTTGAATTGATAGAGGACTGGCATCTGAAATAAATATCTTGGAGTTGTATATAAACCCGCAAGAGTGCTGATTCTTGACGTATTTGGAGGATATATTTTTGAATAGTTAAAGAACAAGTTTACATAAAGTTTAGGGACTTGATTATTAGTTCTGAGAGGCATGACTGGACACCTACAGTCCTTCAATATTGCCAAGTACAAGGCATTTAATGACAATTTAGGGAAGGATTATGATCTTGACTGTTGTCTGGAAACTTTCTGATGAGATTTAAAAAGTGCTAATATCAAAATTGGCAGAATAAGTGGTAAAAGGCTTAGAAGAAAGCCTCAGAGACAAAAATGGTGTCTTTTTTTTTTTTTATTGCTGCTTCACCAATGCTTTAATATCATAAAGGGCAATCATGTGCAAAAAACATGGGTATCAATGACTTGGAGTCTAAAAGTGATTTGGAAGAACTGGACTCAGTGTGAAAAAGTTTGGGGAATGCCTTAAACAATTATTATTTTATGTATTTTTTCCTTTTTAAATGAGTGTGTAAGAGTGATCTATGAAAGAAATCTACATCTACATCAATCTAAAAGAGTCTTTAAAAATAAAAATAAAAGTTGTAAGTGATAAGAATGCAGTGTGTTATAGTTTAATTATCTCCATTTTTTCAGCCTTAATGCCTCATAAAATAATGGTGCATGCTCCAATTGATGGTGTGCTAGATTCAACTTACTTCCAAGGCTGGAAAATTGATAATGCTGAGCTGTTCAATCTTGGGCATCTTCAATTGTCAATACTCCAACCAGAATTTCATGACTTTCCAGAGCTTTTACTCTCTTATTTACACAAAATGTGTTCTTTGCTGCAACAAAAGCTCCAATGACCTCAGCTCCTCTTTTCCAATTTCCTTATCAGTTCTTTATGTCCTCCCTCTGTCCATTTCACCATCCGGTCTAACCTTAGGATACGTTTTTTTAGTCACTCTCCTGCCGGCACTTTCAGCTTCCTCATCCCTTCTTTTCAACTATTCCTCTGCCACAATTGTTGAGCTAATTGTCAACTTTGTGTCAATATTCTTTAATTTCTTTTTAAAAATTTAATTATAATACATTTTAAATATAAACAAAAGTATTGACATCCATGTACCTATTATCAGATTTAACAGATGCCATATTTAATGGATGCATCCACTTTTCTTTCTTGAGGAAAATCTCATTCTTAGACTGTTTTGTTTTGTGGACTGTTTTGTGGACTGAATTAAATATGGTGACAACTTTTGGCTAGTGCAATTATGTATATCATTATAGTGATATGATGGTTTCTCAACTCATAATCAAGTTTTTTATCTCATTAGTACTGTAAGTATCAATTTCTAGCAAATACGGCATCTGTTAAATCTTTTAGAAAGTTACAGTTAAAACCTCATTCCCCCCAATAGTTTTCCTTTTGTGCTAGTTATTAAAGTATTATCTCACAGCTCCATGCCCACACCTCTATTTTCTGCCCTGTCATGCTAAGACTCTCTGTCAACCACACTCTACTTTATCTGAATATGTCCTGTCTTTTGCCAATAGGGAATGGAAAAGGGAGATGTGGAGGCTTGAGGTAGGAAGAAGGAATTTACTTCTTTGTTTACTTTTTCTTTTTCTGTTGGCCTCAACCCAGTAATGCTACAAACTTAAGCTGCTCCAAACTGACAGCTGTAGTTGGTTCTAGTGGCAGGTGGTTCTAATGAGTGGTTTCCCCATCAGTCATGCAACCTCTGCATCACCTGAGTTAGACCTTTTCCAGAGGTCTGAGTCCTACCTTATAGAGTCTCTTGAAACAACAGCACCAGTCAGACAGTGGAGCCCCTCAGAGATCTGGGTCCCAGACCAACAGGATCCCATTACCAAACCTCTATGTTCTAATAGCCTATCTCTTTCTTTATTCCTCCAACTCTAGGGGTAGTAGTAGGAGTTTCCTGTAGTTACAATTTCCACGATAATATGAAAATTGTTAACTTTTTGCTTTCTCAGTTAATTTTTCAAAACCTCCTTAACCAATTTCCTATATTGAATTACCTCTGTTAAAGCAATTGTTATGGCTTCTGTTTTTCTGGGTGGGCCTCAACTGACACATTCCCCTTGTAATACTAATAAAATCACTAATTTGACTTTGGTATAAATGCTTTGTTTGGGTACTTTAAGTACATATGGAGGAATACATAAACAATATAAAGTGTTGTTTGTTGCATTTAAAGTGGACATAAATGTATTCTGTAGGTATAATTTTGCAACTGACTTTTTTTAGATAAAAATACATGTTGAAACACAAATATCTGATTCATTTAAACTTTATAGTACAAATAAATTATACTTAGTTTATTTATATCTTCCTACTGAGAAATATACTTTATGTCCACTTTGTGGCAACTACAAACTTTGCTGCAAGGTAGAATTGCTAGATAGTAAGACATGCACCTATTCAAGTTGTGAGGTAAGAAAATGTCTCCTATCACAAGGTCATAAAAATATTCTACCAAATTTTACCCTAAAAGTTAAAAATTTTTGTTAAAAATTTATTCTTTAATATGCTTGCATTGACTTTTGTGTATGATATAAAATCAGTATAGAATTTTATTATTTTCCATGTTGAGGTCCTCTTATCCTAGCACACTTTATTTCATTCCATTGGTCTATTTGATTATCCTTGTTCCCTAACCACACTTTCAATTTCTGTAGCTTTATAGTTTGTCATAATTTCTGACAGGGGATCAAGGGTGAGTGAATCATTATTATTTATTTTCTTCAAAATTATCTTGGCTATTTTTGGCATTTTACTCTTTCAAGCGAATGTTAGGATCATATTTTATGAAAAACCCTGTTGGGATTTTGGTTAAAACTGCACTGAAGTTACAAGTTAGTGTGGGGAGAATTTATATCTTTATGATATTGAGGGAGACCTTTTATTAGCTAAGGTCTTGCCCTTCAGCATGTGACATTTGGACCAGTAACATTGATATCACCTGGATCCTGCTAGAAATGAGAAATGCCATCTCATATTTACTGAATTAGAATCTGCATTTTAATAAGAACCCCAGATTTGCATGCACATTAAAGTTTGAGAAGTACAATTCTAAAGCCATCCCTCCCTCTTTCTAAATATAGTTATTGACTTAGGGTCTTCACTTCATTTTTCAAAACTTCCTTTCTACTAGATTCTCTTAAATAAAAAGGCACATGTTAAACTATCTATTATCTTAATAAATATACCCTAACTTTTGACTCTGACTTTATCTAGCTATCATCCACTGTCATTCTTTCCCTTCATTATCAAACCCCTTAACAGAGGTGTCTGGTAGTGGCAAGGCTTATTCTTGTTTGTCCTTGTATCTCCAGTACAGGCATATAGTAAGATGTCTCATCAGGATGGGACCCCTCATCCTTGTGTGCTGAAATACCACTCCTTGCTGATCTCTTTCTTAGGCACTTTTCTCTTGCCCTGTATTTGTGCTTCTCTGGCTCAATCCAAGTCATTCGTAAATTCCTTGAAGAAAGGGATGATGCCTTATTCTTCTTTGTCCTTCCCTTAAATGCTTATCTTAATGCTTTGACATGGAAGGCACTTGACTGATGTCAATTAAAATGAATCAACATTGTTTCAGCCTGGGTGAAGCACAGGCTGAGTGACTATTAACGTCAGACAGGTAGGTCATTCCAGACATCAGAAGCAGAGTAATTGCTGAGAGAACCCCAGGTTTAAAAAAATTCCCCTCCACAAGTAAGCTGCCTCACATAAATCTCTTAATCCGGGAGTGTTTGGTATACCTCTTATATTTCTGGCCTGGGAAGGGAGAAAAACTGACTTTTCATTAAACCTACCTGAACTTCTGATTGGACTTTGGGGCTAAGCTCACTGAAGCTTCTGAGAGGCTGTTTTTAGAAGCTGTCAAGGAAGGGATGTGATTAAATCTTCTTGAGCCATGGGAGACCCTCAGGAAAATGCATTTCCTTCGCCTCACTTCCCTTGGCGGAAACATCATGGTTGAGGAGTGTTCCTTGCTTACTCCCAGAGGCCTTAGTATTCTAATCTCTGGTTAAATTAAGCAGCACTGGAGAGAGTGAGAGAAAAAAAAAGCCTGACTTGGTAAAAACAATAAGCTTAAATGCAACCACCCGTGCTTGTGGTACAATGTATGCCTTCAGTAATTGATGAGCTCAGACCTCATCTTGATTCTCACCCACACTTCTAGCCAGAAGGAGAAGGGGCCCATTAAATATCAAATATGCTAAGATCAACATATTCTTTGATTTTCTCATGAGGCATCAAAGATTTCAATATTCCATTGTAATATGTTTTCATCATGTGCTGTTTCAAGAATTACCTTTAGTCCTTGCGAACAGGTCTACAGCACCCAGCTCCTTTCTTATCTGCTGAGGGAAGCAAAGCTGTACTTGGCCCCAGGTGGCTGATATTGGGGCCCTGAGCACACCAGGGTAGGTACACTAAGGACTGGGCTCCCCACAATTCCTCTGAGAGCAAAACAAAAGTCCCATCTAGGTGAGCTTTGGGCTTCTAAGACTCGAAATTCTCATGAATATATGCAATATGAACACACTGTCACTCTGTGGCACAGAAAGGGTTACATCTAATATTTTTTAAAAAATCCCTCAATATATTAAATCTCAACAAAGCACAGATGAAGATTTCTCCTGTGAAAGCTAGAGTAGAGCACTTCAGTGGCTTCTTTTTTTCCAGAATAGAGACTAAAGGAAAAAAATAAAGATAGAACAAAAATCTAGCTTTATTTTATTCATGTAGTCACTGAATTTGCTGAGCAGTCATTCAGTTCCAACATCAAAGAGGCAGGGGCCCTTCTACCTTGGAAGTCAAAGATTAGTTGAGAGAGACATTGTACCATATAAGGGCAATGACTGAAACTGTGTTGAATGTTTTCTGTTCACCTTTCCAGTCCTACTGTTTTCCCTTTCTCATCTTATTCTGAGCCCTGGTGATTTGATCATGAGAAGTTAAATCAGAGGACTCTCTTGCCAGCTGGCTCCAAGTTGGGTTTGATCAAAGAAAAGCACTAGAAAGGGATGGAAGGAAGGGAGGACTACAGGCTGGGTGTTTATTTCTTGGCTTTTCCTTGCTGGGCACTGCAGCATAGATAGATTTATTTACTTACACACAGAAACCAAGATAGGTTGGTTTCTTACAACCTTACAATTTTGCTGCTTTTCTCAAGGTTTTGGCAATTGCCTCTTTCTTCTGCTTCTTCAGACCTTGGGGGAGGTAATGACTTCCTCTGTTGCTAGCCTCAATGTGTTTCACTGTGTCTTGTTGGTGTTCCTAACCCCGGCTACATTTTGTAGAGTCCCTTTATTGAGGCCTCCCTAAATCCCCTCCCTGAGTGTGCCATTTGTTTCTTGTCAGGACCCTGCTGATACAGTAGGCATCTTAGAAGTGTAGGGTTAAAGAAGACACAAACAAATGGAAAAATATTCCACGCTCATGGATAGAAAGAATCAACATTGTTAAAATGTCCATTCTACCAAAGGCAATCTACAGATTCAATGAAATACCCATTAAGTTACCAAAATCATGCTTCTCAGACCTGGAAATAACAATACAGAAATTCATATGGAAACATAAACGACCACAAATAGCCAAAACAATCCTTAGCAATATAAACAAAGCAGGATGTATCCCACTTCCAGACTTCAAACTTTACTATAAGGCTACAGTAATCAAAACAGCCTGGTATTAGAACAAGAACAGGCATATAGACCAATAGAACAGGATAGAGATTACGAAAGCAAAGTCTCAATTTCTCAAGTGACTCATCCTTGACAAAGGCTCCAACAACAACCACTGGGGAGAGGAGAACTGTATTCAGTAAATGGTACTGGGAAAACTGGCTGATCACATGCAGAAGATTGAAACAGGACACCTACCTATCACCACACACAAAAATTAATTCTAAATGAATCAAAGACCTAAATGTAAAACCTCAAACTATAAGAATCGTAGAAAACACAGGAGACAACCTTATGGAAATTGGAACTGGCAACCAATTTCTATTCAGAACCCTAAATGCCCATACCTTAAGAAATAAGATAGACAAGTGGGACCTCATCAAACTAACAAGCTTCTGCAAAGCAACAGAAACCATCAAGAGAGCAGGGAGGCAGCCCACAGAATGGGAAAAAAAATATTTGTCAACTGTATATCTGACAAAGGCCTAAAATCTAGCATCTATAAGGAACTCAAATATGCCGAAAGGAAAAAAACAAATAGCTCCATTAAAAAGTGGGCAAAAGACATGAATAGACACTTCTCAAAAGAAGATATATGGGCAGCCAACAGACACAGGAATAAGTGCTCAGCCTCACTCGTTATCAGAGAAATGCAAATCAAAATCACACTGAGGTAACACCTAACCCCAGGAAGAATGGCCATCATTAATAAAACAAACAAGAACAGATGCTGGCGAGAATGCAGAGAAAAAGGAACACTTCTACACTGCTGGTGGGAATGCAAACTAGTGCAGCCTCTTTGGAAGACAGTGTGGTTTCTGAAGGAACTAGAAATTGACCTTCCTTATGACCCAGCAATCCCCCTATTGGGAATATACCCAGAGGAATTCAAACCATTCTACAAAAAAGATACCTGCACACGCATGTTTATTGCAGCTCTAGTCACAATAGCAAAAACATAGAACTAACCATGTTGCCCATGGAAGCTGAACTGGATTAAAAAAATGTGGTACAAATACACAATGGAATATTATGCAGCCATAAAGAAGGACAAACATATGTACTTCACAGCAACTTGGATGGATTTAGAGTTCATTATACTCAGTGATCTATCACAGAAACAAAGAATAGAATACAATATGTTCTCACTCATAAGTGGAACTTGAACAATTATAATACTATAATAAAGGGATTGGCAGTAAAGGGAAACAGTCAGGGGATGGGGGATGGGATTGGCAGTTGAGGGAAACTGCTAGGGGATGGAGGGGCACTCTTCATCAACAAGGGTACCTGCATGATCAACATTTGTATACATAACCCTGAATTGTATCCCATGTCTTTATTTAAAAAAAAAAGAAGTGTAGGGTGAGATACTTAATACAGCATGTAGAAATTCTGGAAGGTATCCAGATGAATAATGGAGGAACAAATGGAGTTTAGCCAGGTGGGGAGGAGATTTCAGAAAGCTGGCGCCTAATGAAGGTAGTTTGTGGTCATTGAAATATATCACTCCTGAGACTAAGACATTATTTATCTTGCTTATTGTTATAGGCTCAGCTTCCACAGGAGCCCCAAGCAGATGGTTTGTGACTAATCACATTTGCCAAATGAATGAAAGCATGAAGGAAAGCATGGAAAGAATTTCAGAGGCTGGAGTGTTCTGCAGGGATCAGATCAGAGGGACACTGTTCAGGCATTGTAAAGTGCTGGGGTGAGGAGAAAGATACACATTAAAATATATGTAGAAGGAAAAAAATAATAAGAAAGTTTGGTGAACTATCAGATGATAGATTAAAGAAACATTCAAAAAGAACAACCACTATGAAACTTAGGTGATCATTTAAAATAAGTTATTTTCTCCTGTATTCTCTTGGAGTCCTTTTGTAACTTTCAATTCTTCATTCATGTTGACTGGAAATTTTTGCTAATCCAGATTTCTAACCTGAGGCAGCTTCTATCTCACATTTTTAGACCTTCACTTGATCAAATGTCCTGAGGGGTCACCTGAGTTAAAAAGAATACAGATGGAGGAGACAAGATGGTGACAGAACAGGTCGGAGAGTGAGAGTCTCTGCAAAAGCAAGTGTCCATAAAGACTCTCTGCATGAGTGGGTGTGTGCCGGTGGGTGCGTAAAAGTCTGTCTGAGGGGAAAATCAGGTTCGTACACCTGGGACTCTCCTCTGGAGATGACTGCAACCCATTACCACCCTGAGATTGGAGCCTCTGGCATGCAGGATCATTTGCTTTTCTCAGGGCTCTCTTGAGAGGAGGTTGCAAAGAAGAGCTGCTCCTCACTACCTGGCACCTGGACCACACCATCACCTGAGGCAGCAGACTAGAATGAGCCCCAGGAACTGTGGAGAAGGCAGGGCATGGAAATCTGGAAACCAGCCCAGTCACCAGTGAGGAGATGTTGACCGGTGCCATCTTCTTTGTTCCGGGACCAGGCAGAGATCTGAATTACCCCACTCAGCTCTGGCTGGAGAGACAGACACCCCTCTCTTCATGCTGGAACAGGCAGACATGTCAGATCTGAGTGGGAGACTTGACAGCAGTGACAGCAGATGAGTTGGATGAGTGCAAATCTGATCCATCTTCCTCCCACAGTAGTCCATGGGGCATCTGACCCATGCTGTGAACAACCCTATCAGCCTGCACTGAGAACAGAGGGGATGGGCTATAGACCACAGCTGCTCCTTAATATGGTAGCCAAAAGGGACCTGGAGTTACAGACATGGCCACAGAGCAAGGTTTTTTATGTTTGTTTGTTTTAGTTTCTGTTTTTTTCCTTCTCTCTTTCTCTTTTTGTTTATGTTTTTGTACTTTCTTTGTTTCTGTTATTTTAATTTGTTTGTTTGTTTGTTTTTTGTTTGTGTAGGGATGTTTTTGAGGGTGAGTACATCAACAGGGTGTTGTTGTTTGTATAATTTTCTGTATGTTTTTTGTTTTTGTTCTTGTTTTTTCTGTTATTGTTTCTCTGTTTATTCATTAGTTGGTATGTCTGTTTTCTCCCTTCTTCTTCTTCTCTCTCTCTCTCCACCTTCTGTTCATCTTCCTCCTTCCTTTTTCCATTCTTTTACTTTTTCTTATCGCATTTTGCTTTTGGGGACAAACATGAACCCCTACTGCATGGATAGACTGTAAGACAGTGGGAAGTGGGTTCCAGGGGGCCCACAGACCTGTCAGCAGATATTGGGATCTGCAGATAGCTTCTGAATCACAGCTTTTCTTTAATTAAATCTCAAAACTGCAAAAACCCCATCCCCAGTCCAGCTTCAAAATTTAACAAAGCCAGAGGATCTACATGAGGAAGAATAGGAGACTGAGCAAACAGAAGTAAAAGCTATCCCCCCCACCACTGAACAACAGTATTAAAGAAGACGTAAAAAAAGGAGGAGAAAAACCTACATAAATGAGGAAAAACCAAAGGAAGAATATGGTCCCATACAGACCCTTGGGAGAACAACTGAGAATGCAGACTCTGGAACTCAAACAATGAAAAGCCCCCAGAATTACTGGTCTTAAGTCACAAACCCATATAAAGATACCAATAGAATAAATAGAAATGAGGAGAGACAAGAGGAAAGAATGAAGGAATTGATAGCGAAGATAACAGCAATAAATAATATAGTAAATAAAAAAATAACAAACTAATAAGCCTGGAAAGAAGAATTAACCAAGCAGAAGAAAGAATCTCAAACTTGAAGATCAAAATATAGAACTAAACCAAACTGTTAAAAACATAGAAAAGAAGCTTAAAAAGACAGAACAAAACCTCCAAGAGATGAGTGATTATATCAAGAGGCCAAACCTAAGATTAATGGAATCCCTGAGGAAGATAGAGAGACAAAGACTATCCTGGAAAAAATATTCCATGAAAGTATCCAAGTAAGTTTCCCTCATCTCATCAGAGATGCAACCATTCAAACACAAGATTCATAGAACCCTTGCAAGAAAGCAAATGAGAAGACCAATTCCTAGACACAGAGTAATTCGCTTACACAAAGTAGGTATAAAAGAAAAAATCCTAAAGGGAGAAAGAGAGAAAGATCAGACTACATACTGGGGAAGACCAATTAGAATAGCAGCAGACTTATCTGCAGAAACACTTCAGGATAGGAAAGATTGAAGTCCAATCTTCAAAGTTCTCAAAGATAAACATTTCAACCAATAATTACCTACCCAGATAAGCTAAGTTTTATCAGTGATGGAGAATTAAAATCCTTCTCAGACATTCATTCCCTAAGAGTTTATTTTATTTTATCTTATTTTATTTTTTGAGTCGGAGTCTCACTCTGTCACCCAGACTGGAGTGCAGTGGCTGCTCACGGCCACTGCAGCCTTGACCTGCTGGGCTCCAGCGATCCTTCCACCTCAACCTTCCAAGTAGCTGGAACTACAGGCACGCACTACCACCCCCAGCTAGTTTTTTTGATTTATTGTAGAGATGAGGTCTCGCCAAGTTGCCCAGGCGGGTCTCGAACTCGGGGCTTAGGCAATTCACTCACCTCGGCCTCCCAAAGTGCAGGATTACAGGCTAAGCCACCGAGCCCAGCCTTCCATAAGAGTTTATGCTGACTCCAGATCAGCTCTACAAGAAACAATTAAGAAAGTATTAAAAACAGAAGGAAAGAAAGAAAAAACAACATTCTTCCTTCTGAAGAATGAAGAAAAAAGATTGAAAACACACACATAATCAACTCAAAAATTAAAAGAAAGACAACAAACAAACAAACAGCAACAGCAACTCTATAAGAACCTCATGACAGGGATAAACTCTCACATCTCAATAAATAGCCTAAATGTGAATGAACTAAATGCATGATTGAAAAGACATAGAATGACAAATTGGATAAAATATCATGATGCAACAGTATATTGTCTTCAAGAGACCCATCTCACCAGAAAGGACACTCACAGACTCAAAGTAAGAGGATGGAAAACAAATTTTCAGGAGAACAGAACACGAAAGAAAGCAGGAGCTATGATCTTAGTATCAGACAAAATACCCTTTAAGCTATCAAAAATTTAAAAAAGACACAGAAGGTCACTACATAATGATAAAAGGTTTAATCCATTAACAAGAAATATCCATCCTAAACATATATGCACCCAACATAGGAGCACCAACTTTCATAAAGTAGCTTCTAGGTATACTAAGAAAAGATATTGACTCTAGCACTATCATAGCTGGGAACTTAAATATCCCACTCACAACCCTAGACAGATCATCAAGAAAAAAAATCAACAAGGAGATCCAGAACCTCAATGTGACGCTTGACCAAATGAACTTAAATGATACCTACAGAACACTCCACCCAGTAACCACAGAATGTACATTCTACTCATCACCACATGGAACATACTCTAAGATCAACCACACTCTTGGCCATAAATCAAGCACAAACAAATTACATAAGCTTGAAATACTGCCATGCACTTTCTCAGACCATAGTGGAGTCAAAATAAATATCAACACCAACAAATTGCCCCCCAGATCCACACAGACATGGACACTAAACAACATGATGCTAAGCAACTCCTGGATCAACATGGGCATCAAAACAGAGATTAAATGCCAGATTCCTGGAAACAAATGAAAATGAAGAAACATCTTACCAACATCTCTGGAATGCCATGAAAGCAGTACTAAGCGGGGGGAATTCATATCTCTATGAACACATATGAAGAAAATGGAAAGATCACAAGTTAACAGCCTAACAAATAATTTAAGGAAGCTGGAAAAACTAGAATACCAAAACCCTAACTTCAGCAGAAGAATCCAGATCATCAAAATAAAAGCCCAAATTTGGGACACAGAAGACAAAAAGATAATAGAAAAAAAAATCATCGAACAAAAAGTTGGTTCTTTGAAAGCATAAACAAGATTGATGGACCCCTAGATAGACTGACCAAGAAAATGAGAGAAAAAGTCCAAATAAACACAATCAGAAATGCAAAAGATGAAGTCACAACTGACCCTGAAGAAGTACAAAAGATTATTAGAGATTACTATATACCCTTGTGTGGAAAGAAATTTGAAAACCTAAATAAAATGGAGTACTTTTTGACATCACACAACCTCTCCAGGCTGAAACAAGAAGAAATCGAGATCCTAAATAGTCCAATAACAATCCAGGAAATAGACTACATCATAAGAAAACTACGTACAAAGAAAGTCCTGGACCAGATGGCTATCCAGCAGAATTTTACAAAACATACCTTTCTTGATTGCCTGGAATACTTTCAATAGGATTGGTATCACTATCAATCCTATTGAAAGTATTCCAGGCAATCAAGAAAGATGGAACTCTTGCCAAATCATTTTATGAAGCTAATATCACATTGATACCCAAACTGGGTAAAGATCCAAGAAAGAAGGAGAAGTACAGACCAATATTCTTGATGAACATAGATGCTAAAATTGTCAAAAAGATTCTAGCAAACCCAATTCAACAACACATCTAAAAAAATCATCCTCCATGACCAAGTAGGCTTCATACTCCAGATGCAATGCTGGTTCAACATCTGCAAGTCCATAAACGTAAGTAAATACATCAACAGATGCAAAAACAAAAACCACATGATTATATCATTAGACGTGGAAAAAGCTTTTGATAAAATCCAGCACCCCTTTTGATAAAACCCTCCAACATTTAGGCATAGATGCAACATACCTCAAAATAGTAAGAACAATTGGCAGTAGTGGGAAACTGTCGGGAGGATGGGAGTGGCAGTGGGGGTTGGGACTGGCAGTTAAGGGAAACTGCTAGGGGAGGGAATGACATACCTCATCAACAAGGGTACCTGCATGATCAATGTTTATATGTCTAACCCTGAAATGTACCCCACATCTTTATAGTAAAATTTTTTAAAAAAGAACCATCTATGAGAAACCCACAGCCAACATACTGATAAACAGACAGAAATTGGAACCATTTCCCCTGAAAACTGGAACAAGACAAGGATGTTCACTCTCACCCCTCCTGTTCAACATAATATTGAAAGTCCTAGCTAGAGCAATCAGATAAGAGAAGGAGATCAGAGGTATCCAAATAGGAAAAGAGGAAGTTAAGCTAT
>CAUYQG010037180.1:0-10044 GCA_963574415.1 Tarsius wallacei | reverse complement strand
AATCCTGTGTTCTTCCAGCGGGGTGGTTTGCTTACCCTTAGCAAAAGCTAGGCATAACTTCAAATGTCACATTGCAGAGAAATCACTCTCTTTGTAACCAGGAAAAAGAGAGAGAAAGAGAGAGAGAGAGAGAGAGAGAGAAAGAGAAAGAGAAAGAGAGAGAGACCAAGGAGAGGAGAGATGCCTTCTTATATCTGGAATCTGGCACTGTCAGCCACTTGAAACTTGCCTTCCAGGCTCTGTTTGGCCTTGGCTTGCAGAAGGCAGGGTTGCTGTGTAGCACAAGGAGGTACAAAACAAACATGGGCACGAAACCAAATACTTGACTGCGAGAAACATTCTGAAAGTTATGAAAGTGAAATACCACCTCCAGCTGTCACTTCATGCAAAGATTAAAGTGAAGCTTCAGGGATGGCGGAAAATGTGTTCGAAAGGGAAGTATCCACCAAAGCCCCCTTGCAAGTTGCAGAAGACGCTCAGGTCTCCGACGGACGGAGGACTTGTGATCCTGTGTCTATTCTTCTTTTCAGTCCTTCACCCACTCACCTGTCTTTCTGTGTCTGTCTGAGGACATGCCAGCACTGCTGCTAAGAGGGATGGCAAAACTTGATGTTTTTTTCCTAGAGCCGAGGAGACCCTGCTCACTGGCCACCCTTTTCCTTCGAAGGGCATGTTGCACCTTGTGGTGGTTCCTTCTGTGCCTGATGGTTGGTATAAAGCATCATTGTTGGCGACAACATTGGCATCGAATGGTCAGAGTGTGACCAGACGCATAGTAAGTTCACATGGAACACAGCAGTTGGCACGTGGTTAGTGCACTCTGAGATTTTTTTTGGTTGACAGGCAGTGCTAGACAGATGTGTCTCCCACCATTGATTTGTAGCTATTGAAAACATGATGCATCGCTCTTCATTCACAGAAGAGAAGCCAACATATCTGAAGCTAGCTATGCAATCGGCGTTTGAAAAAAGAATGAATTAACAGTCAATGGGTCTGGAAAGCCATGATTCTGAGCTTTACATTTAACTGAGGAATTTTGGAAGCCATCGTTAACATTTAAGAAAGTGATGGTATCCAAATGCTACTGGCATAGGGCGGTTAGGATGGAAGAGAGGAGGCATTTGACATTCCTCAGAGGTGGTATAAGGCCTGTTGCTGAGGACATGGAGATCTGGAGGAATATGGCTTTTGATAGGCATATAATATATATATACATTCACGTACACATATACAGACACATAATATATGCATGGGTGTCCCATTGGCTCAACCCCTATAAGCTGGTTAGATGACACATCATCGTCATCCAAGCTCATACATGACCATTCTTAGGCCATGTGGGTACAGTCTCTCAGACATTCCCTAGAGTTGATCACTTAGTTTTGCCCTATTGCAAAAGCAACTCAGAAGAAGCACGTATCAGAGAAACAGAAGGGGATGAAACCACGCTTTGCATACTCTCCTCTCTTATTCTCTACCCAGTTTTCATTTTTGACATGGCAGTGACTGTCCAAAACTCATGCAGATGTGTCATTGACTTTCAGGTGAGTGAGGCAGAGAAGCTTTCTTTTCAAACATTGCTAAAGTTTAAGAACCCAAGCCTTCCTTCTTGTCGTCAGGCTTGCTAAAATGAGAGCACATCTGAATCCAGGCTCTCTCAAGCTGACTGCCTTTATTAGACTTTGATTATTCCTGACTGCAGGAGCTCTGAAGATCTTGGAGAAACAGTTCCACATGTGGGCTTGGGAAGCCATGCACCAGGGAAAAAAATAGGCTAATCTCATCATAAACCCCGAAGCCCTCCTAAAACTGTGTAAACACTGGCAGAGGTATTTCTCAAAGTTCCTGCCAGAAGGAAGGCAACAATTTTCCGAAGTTTGTGAACCTTTATTCAAATTCAAAGCGGTCTTAGGAATTCATGCCGAGCGGTATGTCTCATCCCGTGCCAGACAGCACTCAAAGTAATATTCTGCAAAATTAAATATTTTTGCTAATGGTGCTGTCTCTTAGCTATTTGAAAATATTTTCTAATAAAGGAAAACGTCAAGGCACATCGAGAGTAATACTTTTATGTCATTCCGTCATTAAAATCTCAAGCTGCCGCACGAAGCTCACAGACTTTTTCACCATCACTTTCATCATTCTGAGTTAGTCAATCATATTGTACAAAGGCCACGCGCTATTCATGTCCTCTTTTCTATAGATAAAAATGTAGCAGGTGTTAATTTGAAGACTCTTCACATTTCATTTCAAATTTTGTCTTGTCGATATTAAGTTTATTTTTAAAAATCTTTCAGGAAGAAACTATCAAAGGGCATTGTGACGTCAGAATGAGAAGTAGAAGTACAGTCATATTTTTATCATAGAAAAGTATCGTAAATAACTTCACACACATGAGTCATAGACGTCCTCAGTGAAGGGCTTGCAATTGTGAAACAAACAAACAAAAATGTGTATAAGTGCTTTTATCATTTCCATTTTACAGTCACAAGATCTGAAGCACAGAGACATGTAAGTAATCGAGGTCATGTACAAAAAGGTGTGGGGCAAAGGGAAGAGTTTTCGGGAACACAGCAGGCCTGAATTTTGATACGTTTATTAACTTTGATCTAAAGTATTCGTGAGAAAAATTAGTAGTTGCTACTCATTTGAATATGCTTCCTTTCTACCCCTTGTTTCCACTTGCAAAATTCGTTGAAATATTCTAAGACAGGAATTCTCATACTGTGTTCTGCGGACGCCCACGGGTCCCTGAGACACTTTCAGAGTAGCTGCAATATCAAGGCTATTTCCATAAGGATGCTAAGACATTATTTGCATCTTTCCTTGTATTACATTTGCATGGATAGGGCAAAAGCTACAGTGAGTAGAAGCGCTGGTGTCTTTTTAGCTCACAGCAAGGCAGTGGCTAGAATGATACTGGTGGTCCTTGTCGTCTTTGCCACCAAATATTCACATAAATTAAATAAATAAATAAGCAAATTTAAAAGCAATTTCACTTACATATTCTGCTTAAACCATACACTGACTAAATGTATTGTCTTGACTCTTATGGGCACACCTCTTTCAAATTTCGTAAGAGGTAAGCATAAATCACTTCTGGTGGTGATCTTCAGGAAGGGTTCTTGGAAAATGATTTGAGTTGTGAGCCGAGCTAGACACTTTTTTTCATGGATCATCCTTTTTATCTCCAAGAATGTCTGACAAAGCATGGCTATTCAGATTTGAGTACACATTTCCTCAAAAAATGAACAAAACGAGCCCCTCTCTCTTCCCGGAAAATAACTGACAAATGCTTGTTGTCAAAGACAAGATGCAAGTTTACAAGCAAAATCCACACTTTTGGAAAACTTGTATCCACACCACCGTGAACTTGGAAGATTCTTCACACTTGAAGGTTTTTCTGCGAGGCTGTGGTCTCATAGATCTGTGTGATTTTTGGATATTGCAAAATAAGTATAAGTGACCTTATAAAATTATCTTATAAAAATCGTTCATGGGTAAAAGACTCATTTTAAGTACAAGACAGACCAGTGGCTTTCAGGGCAATAGTGCACAAAAGGTTCATTGATAACATTTCCATTTCCACATGGCAGCTAGTCTTTTAGAAGCTTTTACTCATTGAGTTTGAGTAGAATGGTATCCATAATTCTCTGGAAAGCCTGCTGGAATACCTTCCATTCTTTTCTACATGGATGTATAAAGCTAGATGTTCTTTGTACATTGCACTTTAATCAAAACAACACATCCCAACAGCTAAAATGTGAATGTGGATGTGAGTATCCAGCTCTTTTCTGCTACTCTAGACATTAAAGAGATGTGCAAATACGTGAGACAAGGCTGCTATTTTTGCTACACTTTGTTTTCTTTTAAAACATAGTTATTTTTATAAAAACATGTGTCATTTTTAATGCAGTAAATATCAATAGATATAACGCTTATAACAAGGCTGTGTGTGGTGATACATGCCTGCAGTCCCAGCTCCCGGGAAGGCTGGGGTGAGAGGATCACTTGAGCCCAGTAGGTCAAGGCTGCAGTGAGCCATGACTAGGTCAAGGCTGCAGTGAGCCTTGACCATGCTGCTGCACTCTAGCCTAGGTGACAGAGTGAGACCTTGTCTCAAAAAAGCAAAACAAACGCAAACACCAAAACGAGAGGTCTTCAGGATCTGGGTGATTGTTAAGCGTGTAAAAGGGTCCAGAACTCAAATGTCTGCAAGCTTCTGCTGATAGAGAAATAAAGCCTCACCATAAAGAGAGAGGAATCTATCTGCTCCCATAGCCTGTTGGCGGGGCGACATTCGTGTGGGATGTCAACGAAATGCAGGTAATAACATGGCACCGCAGGGCAGGGCGGAACAGGGCCAGCCAGCAAAGTGGATTACATTGTCTCTGTTTTATTTTAGTTTTAGTAAGGAAACTTTTCCTAAAGTGATTTTTAAAGCAATAGTACTAGCTTGTTCTCTCTCTAAAGACATTTTGTTTTCGCAAAATTACAGCCTGGAAAACACACTCTGTGTTTAGTCTGAGTAGGTAGCCGGAGTTGTTTGTTAAATACCAGATCTCAGATTTGTGGCCGTTCCTCAAAAATAACTACATGACACCGGCAATTAAATTTATGTATCATTTTGATTATTTATACTTTAGTGAATCAAAGGGGGTAAATAATGGTGGGCGGCCGAGTCCTCCCATCAGCCTTCCACTGGCCAGCCGCTTGGGTTCCCTCCACGACAAAGCTGGACACAACGCGTCATCTTCCCATTAAGCAGTCTGGAGGGAGCCACCTCCATGCCTGTTTTCATCCCAGCCTCCTCCTGCTCCTGGAGCTGGGTGTTCCTGGACCACAGGCATGCCCTTTGAACCACGTAAGGCAGGCGTGTTTGGGTTTTTCACATCTCTCCTTCCTGGTCCATACAGCCTTGTGGATCTATCCAAGTGGGGCTTCCTGTCGTCCTGTCTCTCCAAGTTCTGCCATTTGGGACACAGATGCAAGCCTGCATGGAATCAGGCCAGCAGTGGCTGGCCTCCCTAGGGAAGGTTGCGGAAGGGGAAGCGGCCTTCTCTTTTTCCCAGGTGCAGCTGCTCCAGATGCTTGAACTTCTCTTCATGGCATGGACATGCCTGTACTTCAGTCTTGCTGGACGCGCAGGCAGGGGCTTTCCTGTTAGGGCACGGACAGGGTGAGGGTGGAGCTGTGTGGGGGGGTGCAACACAGAGGGGCGCAGCACCGCCGGGCCGGAGAGTTGGGGGTGGCACTGGGAACCCAGAGATCCGAGGAAATGCAGAGAACTGCAACACACGGAGGTGAGCGGAGAAAAGATTTCTTTAAGAAAAATTCACCCCCACAGACAGGGAGTGGGCCCACACTCTGGGTGAGTGTGGCGGCGTAGCCTCCCAGAGTCCTGGCGATTTCTTTAAGAAAAATTCACCCCCACAGACAGGGAGTGGGCCCACACTCTGGGTGAGTGTGGCGGCGTAGCCTCCCAGAGTCCTGGCTTAAATCCTTCTCTTGGAGATGTTGCACGTGACTACTGTGACTGCCGTGACTTCCTTGTCAACCACCTGCGGATGTCTTGGAGAACCTATGACACAGAGACCCATTAATGTCCGCCCACATGATCATAGCCCCTAGGGAAGGGCGTGAAAAGGATACTCATTCTCCTACCCTTCCCGAAGGACATTCCTTAGAGCTAGTGGAGGGTGCACTATCTCCCATGCATTCCCAGTGGGTAGCTTCGGGGGATCCTGGGCTTCCCTGTAGATAGCGCCCAATTTACCAGAAGATCGACTCCCCGCCTGCTCCCCCTCTGAGCGGTCATAACTTTTGTAATGACAAGTTTCACGACTTTCCAATCCTTGCCCAATGCATGATGTCTTAGGCCCTGCAAATTCTCTAGGCAAGCTTGATTGCCGCTATGAGATACCTCCGATACCTGGAAGTCTGTTTCTGAAAAGACAAAGTCGGTAAAGTTAATTTTACCTAAAGTGTGCATTTCTCCAAAAGCATAGCTTCTACGTTCTCATCATTGTGTCAGGGTTTAAGAACAAGATGAAAAATGGCTTCCCACTCTTGGTCTGTCCTTTCACTTCCTACTTGCCTCTAAAGAGGAGAACGGTACGTCTGATGGGAGAGAGCGAAATCGCCTCTGAGGTCCCTTCTCCCATGAGCTCTGGTGGCTTCTAGATGTACTTTGCTCATTGGATGAAAAACAGGCACATCGTGGAGGGGACTGTCTGGCAACAGAGGGTGTGTGGCTGTCTACAATCTTAGCCTCCTCGTCCGAAGGAAAGACAGAAGCAGGCCAAGCGGAAAGCGGCCCGTCATTCTAGGCAAGACAGTGTATGCCCTCATATGACTCGCCACACCCTCATCTCAAACCAGGCTGCTGCTTACCATACCTAAAAGCACAAATGCAAATCGTGTTCTGAAGTAGATTCTGTAAGGACAATCAGTTATTTCAGATGCTTTCTATGTCACCGGTTTTAACTCATGGGGATGATCTAGGGAGGGTTGGAAGCTGCAAATCTAACTGAGGAATAATTTACGCTTATGAAAGGAGTTAGGCTGGGCTCGGTGGCTCAGCCTGTCATCCCAGCACTTTGGGAGGCCGAGGCGAGTGCCTAGCCTGAGCCTGCGGGTTCAAGACCCGCCCAGGCAGCTTGGCGAGACCTCATCTCTACAATAAATCAAAAAAATTAGCCGGGTGTGGTAGCGCGCGTCTGTAGTTCCAGCTCCTTGGAAGGCTGAGGCAGAAGGATCGCCGGAGCTCAGCAGGTCGAGGCTGCGGTGGCCGGGAACAGCCACTACACTCCAGTCTGGGCGACAGAGTGAGACACCAACTCAAAAAAAAAAAAAAAAAGAAAGGAGTTAGATGACAGACATTTTTAAAATAGTAGTCTTTAATCTATCTACAGGACTTTGTCACCAACAGCAGTAATTCCTCCCATTGATTTATTAAAAAATAAATATGTCTATTTGTCACTGTTCAAGTATCATTTATATATGGAATCTCACTGGGGATTCTATTCAGCTCCAAATGACTGGCCTCCTGGGGCTCTGTGTTAAGGAAGGTTCTGAAGCACAGTCTGGATCTGAGGTCGCCAATGTCAGAGTTGCCGCACGATTGTATTAAATTCTCCTGACCGATTTTGCTGGGTTTTATCATTCCTATTTTATTCATGAGCTAACTGAGTGCGGAGAGGCTGAATAACTTGCCAGATGCCCGTGGTGGAGTTGGACCCAAATACCAAAACCCTCGGAAGAGCTGTCAGTCACTGCAATACCACAGGCACTTCTTGGGTACCTTTAGGCTCTCATTCCTCAAAATCCTTGGACCACACTGCTTTCTTAACTCCCATTCAGTCCAAATGTACTTTGGCCTCTGAGCGGTTCAGGGACGCACCTTACATCCCGCCGCCACATTTGCCTCCTCTCAACCTCTGGAATATGTATCATCACTTGGCTGCTTGGCGCTCTGTTGCGAGTGGCTGATCCTTTTTGGTGTTTCTGTCCTGTTTCTGCAAATACATGGGGCACGCCTTCCAAAGAGAGACACATCTCTGCCGCCCAGCAGAGACTAACAGAGCGTCCTGCACGTGGCAGACATTTAATAATAAACACTGGTTGTTTGTTTGATATGACACAGGCCGCCAAGCTATGGGATATTGGAACAGGCCTATCCTCTTGCCATTGACTGAGGGGCCGTCAGATGGTGGTTTCCGAGTCAGTGCTGCCCAGGGTGTGTTTGACTTAGCACTCTAGAAGTTCAAGTGCTCTCTGCACACAATCAACGCTCCCCTGTTTCTCTTCTTGCCTTCATCAACAGTTGCTGTTTGCTGAGCCGCCTGACTTAAGACATTCCGTATAGGTCCTCAATGAAGGCTTTCTTTCACTCTTATTTTTCCGAGGAGGGTAAAATTCTTGTCTTGTTTTTCCAGTTCTCCTCCTAAGTGCGATGATTTAGATGTTCCTTGCTGTTAACTGGCAGCTTTTCCGTTTCCTTCGAGCACCGAGGGCCTCAGACGTCTCCACAGAAGCCACTAATTAGCTTCTTGCATCTCAGGCCCCTGGTTCATTAATAACAGTCCAGCCATGTCTGAAGCTCTGGGCCTCATGGTTTCTCTCTCTTTCCATTAGAAGACAAACAAATAAACAGGCAAAGAAAACAGATGACTGGCTGTGGCCACTGACTCAACCTTGTCCGTTTAAGATCTTAAAACAGAAAATGTGTGCAAGAATCTCAGATTCAGCTGTCCAAATGAGCTGAAAGATTACAGATGGGACCCTAGCTTTCAAAATGACTAGACCTTCCCAAGTTATATATTTTTTCCCCCATCTTTCTCCGCACACGTTCAATGATACTTCATGCTTCTAAGTGCATTTCTTCCTTCTTCCTAATGAACATTGACCACGTTCCCAAGTGTGTAGGGAACAATTCTGGTGACTGTGTAGATGGAACGCAGACATGAAAACGTTCTGGCTCTCTCTCCTCTGCTTGACTTCTGGCTCTGAATGATGCCATTTATCCTCCCGGCCTGCTGGCCCCGTGTGCAAGTTTCTGTCATTCAGACCATGCCAAGACAGCATCAATGCCCTTTTGTCCTGCACCCCGCGGAGGCTTGCAACAGCACAACAAAACTGTCAGCAGCGCAAACGCCACTCCTGCCAAACCTGCTCCTCCTCGTGTCCTCTGATGAACCAGCAGGCTTTGCCACGGTGTCTTCCCAGTGGCTTTCTGCAGGCAAGGCAACCTTGAGTCAGTACTTGTCCGGGGCCCAGGCAGACAGAGAACCCAGCCCATGCCTCTCCGGGGGTCACTCAATCCCTTGGTCTCTGCACCTCCAGAATCTCACATCTTACACCTCCAAGGAGAATGGGGTGGCATTTTGCTTTGCTTTGGATTTCTTTGCTTTAGCTTCTGTGTCAAGGCCCTCCAATTCTTGTCCCTCGAAAATACACAGAATTAATTGCAAAGAAAGATAAATGCATGTCTGCCTTCCCCAAACATGCGCAAGTCATCACTCCCGTGTTCATAAACACATGCTGAGCCTGCCTCAGTGTGTTCTTGCCCAGACGGGTATGATGTCTTACTTTCCCTTCTGTGAAAAATTCCAAGTTTCACCTCTTGGGAAACGGTCCTGGGTTTCTCTTCAGACTCAAGTCCAGTGCGTGTGAAGTCATACAGATGACAGAGCTCTGTTCCCAGAATCTGTGACGTAACAAGAGCTTTTTCCAGCCCCCCTGGACAGCTCCCCATCTTGTCAACCACGGAAGTTAAAAGGGGTAGCCTGTCATGACATTAGGTTACTTATGCAGGGTCAAAGCATATGCAAGCTTTCTTAAAAAAAACAAAGCTAGAGGTTACAATTTTATGTTTATCACTGCTCACTTACACCAATAACCTTTTTCCTTATGAATGTTTCACTCCTGAATTTTTAAAACTTGGAGATTTGGATTCACCCAGAGTCCACTAATGGGAAGAGTCCTCATCTGAGACTTTGGACAGCAGACTTGTTATTTTCTTCACATTGAGGTATGTTTAGGAGTTGTTTCTTTGCCTTCATTTTTCTAAGTAAGTATGGACAGTTCTTTCCATTATGCTGAATACAATAGTCTTCAAAATTTCACAGCACAAACATACAACTTACTTACCTCTTAGGTATCATGTATTATAATATATCGGGAAAAGATGAGAGCTTTTCCCCAAGGCTTTCCTGCCCCGTGATCTTGTGTGAATTTGCTCTGAGGGCCCCTGCTGTCTCCAGCCCTATGTCTAAATTGCCTTCAGTTGCATTCTAACTTTCAATATCTATTGAGAGTGTATTGTTTGACTATGCCGGGGACAAAGGAGAACTAAGAAATGACTTCTTAAATCATCCTACAAAAAAGAGACCTGCACATGCATGTTTGTGGCAGCTCTGTTCACAATAGCAAAAACATGGAACCAACCACGCAGCCCATCGAAGCTGGACTGGATAAAGAAAACGTGGTAAACATCTTTCATCTTGAGCTTCGTGGCACTGCCATCATTGACTTATATTTGTG
>CAUYQG010037177.1:0-24080 GCA_963574415.1 Tarsius wallacei | reverse complement strand
CACTAACATGTGTCAGGCATGCAGAGGAACCTCTGGCACCAAACAAGCACTCATGACATGCTGGTGGGGGGGGGGTTATAGCCCTCAATTTTGGCACAGCCTGAGTCTCAGGTAGAAGATAACCCAAATTGTCTGTAGCTCCCACCAAAGTAGGGGGTCAGATCCCTGTTCACTTCTGTTTATAGATGAAATTTTCTTTCTTTTTTTGAGTCAGAGTCTCACTCTGTCACCCAGGCTACAATGCAGTGGCACACTCACGGCCACTACAGCCCTGACCCACTGGGCTCAGGTGATTCTTTCACTTTAACATTCTAAGTAGCTACAGCCACAGAGGCATGCCACCACGCATGGCTAATTTTTTGATTTGTCCTAGAGACGAGATCTCGCCAAGTTGCCCAGGCTGGTCTCGAACCCCTGGACTCAGGCAGTCCTCCCACCTCGGCCTCCCAAAGTGCTGGGAGTATAGGCATGAGCCGCCATGCCTGGGAATGGATGAAATTTTCATGCATGCAATAAGTGTACACACATTTACTGAGTGTTCACCAGATACCACACCATATGCTAAGGATCAAAAGATGAGTAAGCCACAGCCCATGTCCTCAAAGAGCCCACAGGCTAGAGTGGAGAGTAATATATATGTGAATGAGCACAATAAATTGATAAGAATGTAATGAGCCGCCGGGCTCAGTGGCTCAGCCTGTAATCCCACGCTTTGGGAGGCTGAGATGAGTGGATTGCCTGAGCCCGTGGGTTCAAGACCCACCTGGGCGACTTGGCAAGACCTCATCTCTACAATAAATTTAAAAAAAATTAGCCGGGCGTGGTAGTGCACGCCTGTAGTTCCAGCTACTTGGAAGGCTGAGGTGGAAGGATCGCCGGAGGCCAGCAGGTTGAGGCTGCGGTGGCCGGGAGCGGCCACTGCACTCCAGTCTTGTTGACATATTGATACTCCAAATAAAAAAAAAAAAAAAAAAAATTTTCATTTTGGGAGAGAGGTGGGAATAAAAAAATTAAAAAATTAAAATTTCATTTTGAATAGAAAAACAAAACAAAACAAGTACTGGTACAATATGTATTCTCCAAAATCTCTTTGACTTGTACCAGGAATGGATCTTCAAAGCTGAGCATTTGAAACCTTTTTATCTCTGACTCCATTCTTGAAGCAATGGAAGCCTCAAATATAGTGGTCTGGAGGAGGTGGGGGTGGAAGGAGTGGTGCAGATAGAAGAGAAAGCAAGGGAGGGTGGGAGGCATTGAATACTTGACAGTATCCTGTCAAATCCGGGATGACTTCATAAACACTAGCTGCTGTTTTCAAAAGCATCTTTGGAAGAGAATATTGTACAGATGTTAAAGTGTGTTGGTGGGGGGTGTCTCCTGTAATACTGCGTGTACAGAGTCCAAAATAGCAATATGCAAAGAAATCTCTCTGCAACCCAGTTATTTTGAGAGGAAATCTGATGGTGTGAATGGTAGAGTGGGGTAAGAATCACAATAATTGGCTTCTCTATCCAGATCTATCACTTCCTGGCTGGGTTATCACAGCCAAGTCATGTCATCTCTTTGAATCTTGGATTATGTATGTAGCCTGTAAAATGGAAGTTAAAACACCTGATCTGCCTAGCTGGTGTGTATTTTTGTACCCATTTTACAGATAATGGTTATAAGGGTCAAATGAACTAAGGCATATAAAAGTACTTTGAAATAAAGCAGTGATTATACAAATGAAAGGTCACTTAAGTACTACCATCATCTGTTTTATAAACCAAAGGGGGAGAGCATTATTTACTTTAATAGAACTAGGGTTTTCTTTACCCAATTATATTTCAATAATGTTTTTAGGCTTACTTTCTGGGTATATCTCTCCAGACATTTCAAAGAGGTTTACAAAACAAAATAAAGAGGTTAGGGAAATAAAAGACAACATGAAAATATTTTCCCATGTAACTCAGCAGGTTATTTTAGATCAAGTATATGCTTACTGACTTTCTCCTTGCTTGGTATATCAGTTACTGAAAGAGGGATGTTGACGGTTTTTGTCTCACACATTTTGGTAGGTGATCAGGTACATACACATTTAGGATGGCTGTATATTCTTAGAGAATTGCCTTCTTTATCATAATGTAATGCCTTTCTTTGTCCCTAACCATTTCCTTGTTCTGAAGTTGGCTTTCTCTGAAATTAACATAGTTACTCTAGCTTTCTTTTGAACAGTGTTAGTGTGGTATATTTTTCTCTGTGCCTTTTTTTTTTCTTAGTTGGCATGTAATAATTGTACATAGTTATGGAATACAGACTGATACTTCAACATATGTACACACTGTGTAATGATCAAATCATGGCAATTAGCACATCCATCACCTCAAACATTTACTTTTAACCTATCTTTTTTTTTTTTTTTTTTTTTGAGTTGGAGTCTCACTCTGTTGCCCAGACTGGAGTGCAGTGGCCGCTCCCAGCCACTACAGCCTCGACCTGCTGGGCTCCGGGGATCCTTCCACCTCAGCCTTCCAGGTAGCTGGAACTACAGGCGCGCGCTACCACGTCCAGCTAATTTTTTGAATTATTGTAGAGATGAGGTCTCGCCAAGTTGCCCAGGCGGGTCTCGAATCCGCGGGCTCAGGCAATCCGCTCACCTCAGCCTCCCAAAGCGTGGGATTGCGGGCTGAGCCACCCGAGCCCAGCTTAACCTACCTTTTTATACTTAAAGCGGATTTCTTGTAAACAACAGACAGCTGGGTCTTTTTCTTATCCACTCTGATAAACTCTGTCTTTTAAATTGGTATATTTAGACCATTCACATTTAAAGTGATTACTGATTTAATTGGATTAATATCTACTGTGTGACTGTTCTTTTAATCCATTACATTTGTTGTTCTCTTTTTCTTTTTCTTCCTTTTCTGATTTTGTCTTTTATCTTTGCATACCAATGATATTTCTTTAAAAACATTTTCAGCAGTTTCCCTAAAGTTTCTAATCTAAGTCCATCTTCAAGTAGCATTATACTACTTCACATGTAGTACAAGCACCTTATAACAGAGTACTCCCGATTTACCCCTCTGTTCCTTATGATTGCTGTCACTCACTTCATTTGCGGGTGTGTTATAATCACCCAATATTGAGTGGGTATCTCACTGTCAGTCCACACTTTACCCCCAGTAATTCATTAAAATAACTACATTTTCCTACCAGTTGATAGTTCCAGAGGCTTTGGGTTCACATAAACAAATCTTGGCTATGCCTCTTTGGATTTACGTGTCTCTCCAGATTTCAGGGTGGCAGTTTGCTCTGTAATCTCAGTTCTCAGAGGCGGCTAAGAAAAGCCATTGACTTTCAGTTTGTTCAGCTTTTTCTTGTTGTTAAGCATGAGGGTGATGACTTCCAAGCACTTCACGTGTCTAAGCTGAAATTGGAAGAAGTCCTGCAGAGTTAGCTTACATTGTGGAGATCATAGTTGTGTTTGCTGATTTTCAAAAGCATCCAGACCTCAGCTCAGTCATGCTCCATCCAGGTGGCCCATTCTGGACTAAAAAGAGAGAACATTACCTAACTCACATAGAAGAGATCACTTTATCCTCCAATGTGATTTGAGAACCCTGCATATAATATGACTTGCACAAAGCAAGAACAGTTATGTCCCTGTTCTGTGCTGGTTACAACCTCAGTAACACTGGTGTAGCTGTTCCAGGACATGACTGCCATTTTTCAGTGTCAAAATCTTAACTACCCACCATAAGCAGGGACTGGACCTCACGAGCTTATCTCCCACATAATCACTATCATTTATACCCTTCTCCACCCAACAGCTCATGAGAATTAACCTGCCCTATCCCCCCCAAAATTTTTTTAATCAAGGATTTGATTATAATATGCACTTGAAAGATACTTAGGCACATTGTTGGTTTAAAAAAGAAGAGGAATTCTGATTTTTCCAGAACTCTGTCAACCTGAACTTTCTAACAGGGAGCTCCTCAGAATGAGAACTAATGTTCACATGGATGACCCTGCAGCACTACAAGATCCTGGAGAGCTTTTGAATCATCCAAGAAAAATTAAATTATGTTCAGTAGCACTCTAGTGTTAAGTGCATTTTGTAATGTATTCCACATCCACGGAATTTGATCATTCATATGAGGCACAAGGTGATTCTCTTACTGCCCGGGATCTTATTCATTTTAGCTCAATTTGAATTACAAAGGTTTGCTAAACACTTACTGCTCAGCCCGAACTATGATACATGCTGGAAAGTATATCCCATTTATCCATTGAGCCCACAGTTGCATGGCTAAAGAAAAACAAATAAGCAAGCAAACGAAACAAATAACACACATCTTATAACCCCAATTCCCAGCACATGCAAAAGTTGATTGAATGAGCGTGTTTGCTCAATGACCTATAGACACAATGCTAGACAGTTACAGAGACAAGAATAATCAGAGAATGTGACACAGGAGGAGCTATTTCAGTTCAGCTATGGAGGAGTCTCAGGACCCCAACTGTCAACAAAGTAGAGGAAAATATTCTAGCAAAAGGAAAAGTGATGAGAACTTTCTGGGAATGGAGAAAAGTCTGCTATCTCTGGAATATGTGAGAGGAAAATGAAAAGAATAGTGATGTAAAACTAAATTACAGAGAGCCTTGGATGTCAAACTAAGAAATTTGCATGTTTTTCTGAAGGCACCAGGACACCAACAAGTGTTTTGAGCAGAAGAATAAAATAGTCAGATGAGCCGGGCTCAGTGGCTCAGCCTGTAATCCCGCACTTTGGGAGGCCGACGTGAGTGAATTGCCTGAGCCCATGGGTTCGAGACCCGCCTGGGCAAACTTGGTGAGACCTCATCTCTACAATAAATCAAAAAATTAGCCGGGCATGGTAGCGCGCGCCTATAATTCTGGCTACTTGGAAGGCTGGGCAGAAGGATCGCCAGAGCCCAGCAGGTCGAGGCTGCGGTGGCCGGGAGCAGCCACTGCACTCCAGTCTGGGCAACAGAGCGAGACTCCAACTCAAAAAAAAAAAAAAAATCGTCAGATGTGCTTTAGAAAGATCACTTCAGAAGCACTGGGGAAGGCAGATTGGGGTGAGAGAGGAAGGTGGAAGACACGAAAACCATTGAGAAACCTGCTGCATAAGTTCAAGCAAGAGATAAAGACAGCAGTAATGGAAATGAAAATGAGAGCATGGTTTAAGAGACACTACAGAAGTAGATTCAATAGCACTTGGCAACCAATTGAATGTGAGAGGTAGAAGGAGTTGAAGATGGTGCTGGAGTAGGTTGCAGAAAAAGTCCCACTTCTCTGCCTCAGCCCATATCCTCACGCTTTGCGATGTGACTTTGCGCCTCCTCCTCAAGAGATGGAGTTCATTTATCTACCTTGAAAACTAGGTCCCATCCCTATCCTGCTTAGATCCTGAACTGACATTGAATCGTTAGGCCTGTGTCAAGGGAAAAGATGCTGAAACCAGGAAACTTTAGGTTTCACAGCAACAGGCCCTGTGCTAGGATTGAAATGGACTTCATATATTTGGAAGATAATCTCCGGAAGCAGAGGGAGAAGAGTGGGGAGAGAAAGGCAGCAACAAAGGATATGTTATCAAGCCAGCTACCACTCAGCACCACTGAAGCTTAATCCTGCTGAGTGACTCTCCGCGTAATCCCATCTGAGGCATGAAGGACTGTGGGCAATTACCTATCATTCATTGCTGGGGAGAGGAGAGAGCACTTCCTATGGCCTTCCTGATGTATACGTAGAGGCCGCCCAGCTCCTACCTAGATTGCTCTCAGATGGGACAACTCTTAGGCAATCAACTGCCAGTGATTGCAGTTGGGGCCAAGGGAAAGGCTACAGGCTAAGGGAAAATGGACAGTGCCCCATGTTCCGCAGTGAGCAGATCTATGCAAACATACTCCCAAAGTCCTGAAAGCTGAGAGGCTGAAGAAAGAGGCTGACAAATCCAGCTTCTCAGAAAGAAACATTTAACAGGGACTTGGAGCCTGTCTATGGTGTTCGCAAGATGGTTATTGCCCTCTAGACCCAGGGCATATATACCATAGAGAATTTGCCTAAGGGCAGGATTTATGGTAAGCATGTGTTTCTGAAAACATCAAGATTGTTTTGACCTAAGGACAGGATTTACAGTAAGTACATGCTCTTACACAAGGAACAGTAGATAAAATAGAAATATTAGAGGCATTCCCAGAACTGGGGTCAATCAGAAGTCAACATGGTGGATTAGCATCCAAGATGGAATTGCTTTAGTCTCCACATACCATGTGTGTGCATTGTGTCCCTTATACCAGGCAAGCAGGACTGAGATTCAGACAGGAAAACCAAGCAAGGAAAAGGAGGGAAGATTGGCTGGAAGATGTAAATACATTTTCCAAGAGCATAGTGAAGCCCACTTCCATTTGGGGAATTCATACCCTGATATGAGCACAGGAATCAGAGTTGGGTGGTTATAAAACCCTCAGGGATATGTTAGGCACATATGTACACACAGATATGTACACATCAGAGGTGAAGTCTGCAGTTTGTCTTGGCATCCTAAGTCCAATATGCATGTGCTTATCCATGTGCCTGTCCACTTGCAACCCCCAAATCCTCATTGTCTTCCTCATTTACATGACTTGTTTTCATGGACCATAGTGCTTTCCGTATTAAGACCACACCTGTCTTAATGAGTTCAGGCTACTATAACAGAATACATACACTAGATGCCTTAAACAACAAACACTTATTTCTCACAGTTCTGCAGGCTGGTAAGTCTAAGATCAAGATGCTGGCCAATTAGATTCCCGGTGAGGGCTGTCATCCTGGCTTACAGACAGCTGCCTTCTTGGTGTATCCTCACGTCTTCAGAGGAAGATGAATCTTGTGTCTTTCTCCTCTGGTAAAGGCACTAATCTCATCATGAGAGCCCTACCCCATGACCTCATCTAACTAAACCTAATTACTTCCCAAGGTTTCCATCTTCAAATGACATCACAGTGAAGATTAGAGTTTCAACACAAGAATTTGCAGTAGGGGGAGGACACAAATGTTAAGTCCATTACAAGACCTCTCCTTGAGCCCCAATCAGTTTGGCTGGGTCCTGCCCACCTTGTTAGACCCATGTTTCTGAGTTCAGGACCCTGTCTTAAAAGCCTTGGCTACCGCATAGACTCCTCCCACATGGGAAAAGATATTTATAACCAAAGCCCTGCCATTCACCCAACTTTAAGAAATGTCACTCTCCAGAGGTCCCTACAGCAGACCCACAACCCCTGCATTTAGGGGTTATTTGGAAACTAACAGCAGCCTGGATGAAGCCAGAGTTCACCTTGGTCCCTTGAGTTCTGCCATTTGAATAGCAGGCTCTTTCATCCCCTATTACCATACCCTTGCAGGGCCAGGCCTACAGTTGGGTTAATTCATCCCATGCCCCTACCCTTCCACAATCTCCACAGCTTCCTTCTCCAGTTTGGTCTGTGTTGTACAAGAGCCCAATTCTGTACACTCATCTATTCAGCTAACATTCATTAGCACCTAACATGTGCCTGGCACTGGCTGGGATTCAAGAGTGAGTAAGAAAGCATGCCACCCAACACAGACACCCCTGTTGTCTGGAAAAGGCAAGAGAGTACACCCAGCAAAGCTTCATTAATGGAAGAGCACGAGCGTGCTGGCTACACCAGGGACCATAGCTGGCACCAGGCAAGTGAGTCACATCCTTATCCAGCAAAAAATAAGATAAAATAAAATATAAAAGCCTTTCAGCAACCCAGGATTGTACAAGGCGAAATGAAGAAAGAAACCAGGTCTTGACTTCATGATGGTTCCAAACTCATTAGTGGTTCCCAGTTGACATGAGGCTGCCTAACAGCGGGGCCCAGCTTCCTGGCACCCGGGATCTAAGGACAGGCATGCCAGCAGGAGGTAGCTTTCCCATGGTGAGGCTCTGGTGAAGCATTTGCAGCATCAGAGAGCTCTTTAAATGCTTGGTTTGAGGAGCTGCCAGGTCTTATCTAAAAAGCTATGTGCTTGGCACTAAGTCTAGGGGGGCCTGATTCACAGGAAACCCCTGAGAGTCATGGACAAGGGCGTTTACAGACTTAGAAAACTCCACATGTTCTTTTAATTTTTTTAGGAGTTAAGTGATTTATGGAACCTCCTGATTTATGGGGGAGTCAGCCCTCCTCCCCCCATGGCCTCTCTCCAGGGCATTCCCACTAGTTATCATGGGATAAGGAAGCCAGTTGCCAGTCCCTCTTACATGGAGACAAAGAGAGCATTTCCTCTGAACACACAGCAGGCTTTGGCCAGAAATCATACTACATTCTAAAACCCAAAGCAATAACTGTTTGCCTCTGACAAGCTCTTGGGCCAGGCTCTTTTTCCCCACTAAACCAGCATAGCCCAACCCCTGCCTTTGGGAGCTTGAGATGACTCAGAAACTAAAGCCAGGAACAATATCATTCTGCATTTGCTTATTCCCCAGCCCTAGAAACAGCCTTACAAAAAGGGGTGCAATTTGGTCTGCATCCTACCTTCCCTGGAAGTTACCTAATATGGTACAATGCTTTCGAGGATGCAGAGAAGGTCCCTCTGCCAAAGAACCAAACAGGATTTCCCTAACTGTAACGAGTCACACCACCCTTTGAGGGATGCCTCATACTTTGCTCCCTTTGTGGAAGTGAGAACAGAAACACAGATTGGTGCTGGTCTTGCCCGGTGTCACATGGGTGGGGCAGGATTTGAAACCTGGCACACATTTGAGTAGGCACTCCCCCAGAGTTTCCCATACCCACTTCAGCTCTATGTCCCCATAGGGCCCTTGCCTGGGATCTCAGCTGGTATGGGGCTGAGGACTTACATAATCCCTGCACTGAGCCCTCGGAGGCCCCGGGATAAAAGGGATTATGTTAAGCATGAACATTTTTTTTTTCTTGTTAGATTGTCCATTTTTTTCCTTTCAGCACGTTCCTAGTTTCAATCATTCCTTTTCCTTTTCAGACCCCAGGAGCCAGAAATAAACACACGCAGTCTTTGCATTGTTGTAAATAACCATTGGCTGTATTGAACCCATCTGCTCAGGCTGTTGGTTGAAATCACAGCTCTGGAGAGTTTTCCACCCACCACCCCTTGGGCATTTGGGAAGTTTAGCTGCTGCCCTGCCCGGGCACATTTGTTCTGCTCCTTCAAGAAGGACCATCGCCATAGAAGCTGTGTGTTTATTTATTTATTGTCCTCAGGGATCAGGAGTCTAGCCCTTTTCTCCTTATTCACAGACACCTTCCCTCTCTCATTCTCTCCCTGACACCCCAAGAGCTGCCTCCTGCCTCCTGGTCCTGCAGACTCCCTGGCCCATCAATCTGTCCTGGGACCTCGGGTTTAAAGACAGACATAACCAATGTGTGCAACCTGTGACTACCCACCAGCCCATCCCAGCTCCTGTGCAGCTGCCTTATTCTTCTACACTTGCAGCTGTTCCATTCCTCTATACTTGCAGCTGTCCCATAATTCTACCCCTTGTACTTGGACTCCCTTCCCTTGTAATAATAACAGTAAGAGCTAAGTGTTCCAGACACTTGTTCTGTGCTCGATACTTCTGAACATCCTATGCAAGTATTATTTTGCTTCATCTCCACAACCACCCCGGGAAACTGAGGCATAGACAGCAATGAAGTAATATGCCCAAGAGCACACGGGTAGCAGGAGGTGCAGCTGGGATTCCAACGCTAGAAGCTTGGCTAGAGCTCTTTACCACAAAAAAACTCAGCTTCAAAGCACACAGTTCTCCAGGCTCCCTCATCTAGAAGCCCCAGGGGCTCAGAGCTCATGTCTTCTGTTGCACGTGATTGACTTTTTGTCTTCTGGTGGGGTTGTTCTTTGTTTACTGATTTTTGTCTTTGCCTCTTTCTCTCATTCCCTGCATCTCCAGAGCATGTGTCACTCATTACTTGAGGCTTTACTGCCATCAATGACCCCGTCCTTAATCTCTCTTCTTTATCCCTTGCCCCCATATTCAATCAGTAGCTACATATGGATTAATTCATTTCAGAAATATTTAGTGAGCATCGACTATCTGCCAAGCACACAGTAGGTAAACAAGAGGCACAAAGTCTCTGAGCATTGGGCACTTTCATTCCAGTCGTTCTCGCTCTTGTCTTTCACACCCCTGCCACAGCACTAGTTCAGGCTGATGTCCACACTTACCTGTGCAGTTGTTGCCTCCTCCCCTCTGTGTAATTTGCCTCACCTCAGAGCAGGCCTTTTTCCCAGCTCCAAGCTGCCTAGAGCTCCTGTCTTAGTCCTTCAGGCTGCCATAATGGGATACCATTGACTGGGTGGCTCATAAGCAACAAAAATTGATTTCTCACATTCTGGAACATGAGAAGCCCAAGGGACTGGCGCTCCCAAAAAAAAAAAGAACCACCATGATTTGGCAACAGACTTTCTGAATGATCTCTGGGGTTAAGGACTCCACAGCCACCTATCATATCCAAGACCAAGTCAAAGGCGGGGATCCTGGGCTCTGTGTTGACCACAGTATAGCAGAGTATCCAGGTCCCACCTTTCCTCCTGTTTCCAAGAAAACCATCCTTGGTCTGCTTTCCAGACTCATACTTTCTCAGGGTCTTTACCTCCCTGACATGCTCCTGCATCCCAGACTTGGCTGGTCTGGTGAATGGCAGACTTTTGTGAATTGGTCTCTGTTTAACTCTCTCAAGCTTCTTCTATTCAGCATCCAGTATGTCTCTCTCTCTCTGTCTGTCTGTCTCTGTCTATCTGTCTGTCTCTATCTCTTTCTCTCTCTCTCTCTCTCTCTCTCTCTCTCTGAGACAGGTTCTTGCTATGTTGCCAAGCTGGTCTTGAACTTTTGCCCTCAAGTGACCATCTCTTTGCAGAAGTAAGAACGGAAGCACAGCCTCCCAAAATTTGGGGATTACAGGTATGAACCACTGCTCCCAGTCAAGCATCCAGCATACCATTGCCACATGGACAAGGGTCCTGGCAAGCTAGAAGGAGACGGGGAAGTAGAAAATGAAGCTGTAGGGCTAAGTGCGGCCTACTCAGATATTTTTTTTACAAATTCAGGCCAGGAATTAGAAACCAAGAGCAAATGGAGTTTAAGGGCATAATAAGAACCACATCCTTTAAGTTCTGTCCTACCAGGTGAGGAATGATGAGTGCAGCCCGCACCTGAGTAGCAAAGTCGGCTGTCTCCTTACCTTAATCTGACATCGTTAGACCAGAGAGATAAGAGTCCTCAGGTGCCTTCGGTTGACTTTCCCTGGGCTTGGAGTCAAGAGGGAAAACGAGATAAGGAAAACAGTGCTGGTGGGGAAAGGCAGAGAGAGGCCCAGGTCCTACCCCATGAGTTAGGTTCCTGGGGCTTCTGTAGCAAATGAGCACAAACGTTGTGGCTTTAAACAACACATATTTATTGTTTTACCATTCTGGAAGTCAAAAGTCTGAAACCAGCCTCACTGGGCTGAAATCAAGGGGTTAGCAGGGCTGGTTCCTTCAGGGAAGCTCTCAGTGGAGAACTTGTCTCCTTGACTCTTCTACCTTCTAATGGCAGTCATCAGTTTCTCTCTCCTTATTCCATTTGCAAAGCACATCACTCCAACCTCCGATACTGCCATCATACCACCTTCGTCTCTGACTTTGTCTCTTCTTCTCCTGCCTCCCCCTTCTGGGGACCCTAAGGATTACACTGGGCCAAGTGGATCATCCAGGACCCTCTCATGGTCCTTAAGCACATCTGGAAAGTCCCTTTTTCATGTAAGGTAACCTTCTCAGGTTCTGGGGATTATATTTGGAGGGGCCATGATTCAGCTACCACACTCCACATGGGGTCAAGTCATACTTCATCATAAACCTGACCCGCTCTTCCCTCCCTAAGCTCATCTAGGAAATTTATGTCTGAGGGAACCCCCAGATCTGAGAGGAAATGAAGTCCCCAGAAAACCTATGTGCAAGGGCCAGACAGCCAATCCAGAGCCTCCTCCCACTCAGGAGTAGGAAAGTATCAGATGTTCACTTTGCCTTCCCGCTTTGGAAAACCTTCTCCAGAAGGACTCTCTGTCCAACCCGTTCTCCACACTGGCCTCTGTGTGATCCTGACAGAAGAGCGAGTCAATCAGCACACACTGCTCAGCCCTCTACACATGCAAGTTCTCCCTGAGAAGTGATATTTGAATAGACAACTGAAGAAAGAGAGTGAGTGAACTAGTCATAAAAGGGACAGGGCATGGGGCACTCCAGACAGGGGGAATAAAAGCACAAAGGCCTGAAGGAGAGGGCTTGACTAGTCTGAAGAACAGAGAGGCCAGTGTGTCCAGAATACCGTGAGCCAGAGAATTGGGGATTGGAGATGCAAGTAGAAGCCAGATTATGCATGACCTTGGGGCCCATGCAGAGAAGCCTGGAGTTTTCTAAAGGCAAGGGGAAGTTGATGAGGAAAAATAACAATCTTAGCTAACCATTATCTTTATAGCATCATGTGTATGTATACAAAGACTTATGTATATAGTAAGCTAACGTTAAATGCCAGGTACTATTTTATGTACTTTGTTTGCATCAACTCAATTCTTAAAATTTTGCATGAGGTAGATACCATATCCCCACTGTACAACGGAGGAAACTGAGGTACAGAGACGTTAAGGATCTCATCAAGCTCACAAAGCTTGTATGAAACGAAACCTGGAATTCAAACCCAGGCCATCAGGCTTCCCAGTCTCTGTTGGAAGCACTGGGCTGCACTGCCTTTCCTGCGGAGGACTTCATAAAGAAAACCTTATTCGGACTTTAGAGGGAAAGGAAGGTTGTAGAGGCAACTGATAGACTAATTAAGAGGATCTGTAGCGTCCAGGTAAGTGATGTTGGTGGCAGGCCTGTGGTGGTAAGCAATGAAAATAGAGAGAAAAATAAATGGACTTAAGATAGATTTGAGATCTGGGAGATATCAAGGCTGATTAGGTTTTGAGCTTGAGCAACTAAGCAGATGGTGATGCTTTTACTGAGAGGGGAACAAGCTGGGGAATTGAGGGTCCCTGGAGTCTAGTGACCTTACCCTTGTATAGCCCCTGAGCCCATGTCAATCCTGCAGCCACAAGCTACAGAAAGCCTAGCACACAGATGCCAAGGTTAGCCTTCACTGGCGGGCCCATGCCAAGAACCACAAAAGCCTCATTTTACTTAAAACACAGGGCTTGGCTGAATTCCCCACCTAGACAGAGACAAGCCCATTACTTCATCTTGTGAGCTGCATTACAGCCTCTGTTTTCAAGTATCTATTAGCAAGGCCTCTCAGCTAAAAATCCAGCCAGCCCATCAATCACTCCTCCCAGAGGCCCACAAGCCAGGCAGCAGAGGCCAGGATCCCAGCAGGCATCTGTAGGCATTTGCACAAGGGACCAAGCCCCGAAGACTTCCCTGTTTATGCAGAGGGGGGCTTGTTGCTTTATATTTTTAATTAAAAGCAGATTTTTTATCAATCCCCCCAAAATCTATTGGGGGATCTGTAATTGTGCTTCCAATCTCCCTATTTAATACTCCCCTAGTGCCCATAAAAAGCTTCGGAGTTTCAATTCGTGATTTGAATCTTTACGGATAATTAGCTGGCAGAATGACTTGGAGAGAGAAACAGGTATATATTTTCACAACTTGGTCAGGAGTGGGTGGGAGAGTTGTGCGAGAAGCATCCCCGGGCAGTCTTGGCACATCTCCGCTCCTGAAACATAAACATGCTATTCATTCAAAGCCATGTTCATTTAGGTTCTTTCACTGCTATCGTAAAAAGTACCTCTTCCTCTTCTTTCTGAAGCATCATATTACAATGCCACTTGTCTCTCCTGCCTTCTGTCCCAATCCCTCCACATCCTTAGTCATTTCTCTTAACCTGCTCCCACCACCTCAGCCTGCCCCACAGACTCGCTCACTCTTCTTTCTGAGATACGGAGATGCCTTTCCTGCAGTCGGTCTCTCCTGCCTTCTGTGCGTCCTCCCTCCTCAGCCTGCTCCTCACAGTTCCCTCCCTCCCCACTTGTCCCCTATTTCTTACCCTTTCAGACCCAGTTGTGATTCCCATTAACTGACCACCTTCTGTGTGGGTCAGAGGCTGTATTGGAACAAACGCGCTCACCTAAATCCTGAAAATCATCCTGTGAAATGACAGTTTTACACACGCACGTGACCACACCTGCGCTCACTCACACCCACCCACGCTCACACTTGTTTGGCATCTGAAGAATCTGAGGCTCCTAGAGATTAAAACATTTACTCAAGCCCTTTCCCCCACTTTTCTCCTTTTCAATCCCCATTATCCTCCATCTCAATTTTTTAAAAAATAAAGATAATAAATATGTATATACATACACACATAGATACACATATAGGTAGACAGACAAAGAGGGAAGTGGACAGACAGACTGACAGAAGGACGGATTCCAGGATAGTTGGACAGATAGATAACAGAGAGAGAGAAAAATGAGATAGATAGACAGATAGATATAGGGAGATATAGATGATAGATCAATAGATAGATGATAGATGATAGATGGATAGATAGAGAGATAGATAGATAGATAGATAGATAGATATAGGGAGCTAGAGAGGTAGAGAGAGAGAGACAGAGAAAGAGAGAGAGAGAGAGAGAGAGAGGGAGAGGAGAGGCAGAAGGAGGGAGGGAGGGAGGGAGAGAGAGAGAGATGAGAGAGACCGAGACTGTAGTGGCTAGCAAAAATCAGCCAAATACCTGACTCCATCTTTTGTCTCTTTTCTCATGAAGCTCTCTCAGTTGCATTTTCTCACTCCACATTTTCTCCCTATGATCTTCTGCTAAGTGGAATCATGACTTGGAAAAACTCCATGAGGTAGATTTTAAAGTCTGGAGACAACAAAGTAACCAAGAGGGCCATGTGGGTGCCCAGGTGTCAATCAGAACAAATGAGACCATGAACATGAAAGCTCTTCCTTGACAAACAGTAAGATCCTCAAATGTGAGAGGGTGTCAGAATCATTCATAATGCCACAGGGTTCAAGGTACAAAAGGAGCTGCCTTACAAGAGTGAACAACTGTGGCCCCCAGCCTTACCATGGATTCGAATCACCCAGAAGGCTTCTTAAAAAACAGGTTGTTGAGCTCTACCCCAAGAGTTTCTGATTCAGTAGATCTTGGTAGGGCCTGAGAACTCACGTTTCTAACAAGTTCCCAAATGATATTGATGCTGTTGGTCAGTGACCTCAGTTGGAGAACCACGGCTATAAAGTAATTTTCAGAAGTTGTTTTGGTTATGATGATGATGTCAATTACGTCTCATTTAATTAAATCATATTATTCAGCATATTTTAAAACGAAGGAAACAACAGTGGTCTGATGGTTTCCAAGGTCAGGTCAACACTTCCAAGGATAACTGAACTTTCAACTGTCCACTAACACCCCACTCCGTGTTCTCTGACATTACCTGGAACTCTGATCTCTGCTTTACCGTTAATCCTATTCATCTGCCTCCTTGCCCTTCAACATGAGAACAATCACCTTATTTGTCTTGTTTGCCATTAAAACTCCAGGGCTTAAATCTACGTATGGAACTTAGAGTGTGTTAGTGTGTGTATGCGTGTACAAATGTAAAAATATATGTGTGTTTCTGTTGGATGAGCCCATGATTGAATGGGTTTCCCTATAATAGGCCTTCCATAAGATGAGCAGGAGAACGGGCTCAGAGCTGGCTATAAATTGAATAGTTGTGTCCTCCTATAATTCGTATATTAAAACCTAATCCCCAAGGTGATGGTATTTGGAAGTGGAGCTTTAGAAAGGTGATTAGATCATGAGGGCAGAGTCCTCATGAATGAAGTTAGTGCCCTTATGAAAAGGACTCTAGAGAGCTTCCTCACCCCTTCTGCCGTGTACAAGTACAGCAAGAAGACAGACATCCATGAACTGGAAAGTGAGACCTCACCAGACACTGAATCTGCTAGCACCTTGATCTTGGACTTCCCAGGCTCCAGAACCTTAATAAATAAATTGTTCTTGTTTACAAGCCACCAGTTTATAGTATTCTGTTATAGTAGCCCGGTGGGACTAAGACAGAGGAGGCCCACCTGGGCTTGTGGCCCAGCTCCACTATAGACCAGCTATACTCCTCTGGGATCACAAGCTATGAGCAGGGGATCCCTGAAATATCACTGCTCCTCCTACTAACATGCTCCATTTCCTCAGTAGAGTCCTGGGTGACTCACATAACTCTCTAAGCACACTAATGTTCTCACCTGAAGGCACCTGATCTCTACTGCCCTGTCCACTTTGTTAACATGGGTTCAGGAGAGGTGGAGATGAGGGGAAAAGCCTACCAGTATTAAAAGTACTTGTATTGATCTCCCACTGACACCGGTCTCCCTCTCTCCACTTCTGATTTTTCTTGTTTTTTCAGTCTAATACATCCTCCTATAGACTCAAAGTTGGCACCAGATTCTTTGGGCCTGAATCAAGAGATGGTTTGACCCTCCCCACAATGTCACATTCAAAATCATTCCTCGCAACCAGGACAAAATTTTCAAGGTCTGGTGCAAAATAAAAATGCAGGACCTCTTGTTCAAAAATTATTAAGCATTTGAAGACAGTGACAGTAGAACATTAACCAGTGTAGGAGGACCTTGTGCAACTAGGCAGATTGCACCCAACCAGTGTTACTAAACAAAGCTGATAGACCCAACAGTCTCACTGCACTTGGGAAGTTCTGTCCTCAACCAGCATTTTGTCCATGGGATAAAGGGGTGGTCCTTAAGTTCGCATGCCTCCTAGAAGTTCATCAGCTCCAGTGCAAACAGTCCTTTTCTCCATTTCCATGGGGTCTATTTGATGCAATGCCCCACACAGCCCTCCATGAACTGACAGAAAATTCAAGGCAGATGGGTAGAAGAACCCTTTAGGGAATTTCTCAGATCCCCTTCCTCCTCCTCTTCCATGATTGTTAACTCCCTCGTGCAGATGTGTGTGCATTCTCTCGCCAGAGCATCTGGCATCTTGAAATTGAACTGAACTGAATTCCACGCAGATACCCATAAAGATGGGCATTTCATCTTCTAGGGAAGAAGACAGAAAAGTCTCAAGAACCACACCCTGTTTCTAAAAATGGGTCAGTTCATTATTGCCAGTCATTCTGCAAGGCCTCAAGGGCAAAATAAGCCAAATACAAAATGGCTATTAACTTCCTGAAGTTTCAAACCAGCTGGGGAAATTAGAAAAACTAATAGAAAAATAGATCTTGCAACCCTGAAACCAAGGTAACTAAAAAAGTTTCAAGATGAGAACAATTGTAGGGGTAAGAGTTGTTTCCCCAGTATGGCATCTCTCTAGCGGGACCGAATTCCAAACCCCACTAGGGAAAGGTCGTTAAGGAAAATTAAAGGAAGTTCTGGAATTTGGGTTGCACTTTAAAAATCACCTAGCTTCAAAATTTAAAAAAAATTTTTTTAAGACAAAACTGAGCCCAGGCACTGCCACAGACAATTTAGTAAGGATTTTTACTATTTAAAACTTTTATACAGACAATGTGAAGAATGTACAACATAAGCAGAACACTTTGATGAGCCCTCCCAGTTTCAGTAATTAACAACTCAGGAGCAATCTTGTTTCATTCAACCTCTGCCTCCACCCACATCTCTCCCCAACAAAAAACAATTATTTTGAAGTAAATCCCCAATGTCGGATTTACTTGATTCAGAATATATCTCTTAAAGATAATAACTTTTTAAAAAAGAACCATAATACCATTATCACATTATTTTATTATTAATAAAGAATTAATAATAATCCCCCACATAACAATAATTTCTCAAATAATCAGTCAAAATATAACTTCTCCTGTTTTGTTTTGTTTTGTTTAACCATTTGTTTTGGTCAGGATTCAAATAAGGTCCATGTGTTATAATTCACTGATATGTCCTCTAAATTAATTTAATCTATAGGTTCCTGCTCTACCGCATTCCTTTTCACTATACAAAATTTCTAAAGAAGAAATGAGAACAGTGTCCTGGAGAGTTTTTCACCTCCTGGGTTTTGTTGATTGACTCCCCATGGTGTAGTTTAACATACTCATCTGTTCCTGTATTTCCTGTAAATTGGTATTTAGATCTTAGAGGCCCAATAAATTTCAATTTTGAATTATTTGATAAGACTGTTTCATAGGTGGTGGGATACGCTCACATCAAGGATACTTAATGTCTAGTTGCTTCTTTTTGTGATGTCAGCAGTCATTAGTAATTATTGCCTAGATGTTGATGTATTAAGGCTTTCCAAACAATAATATTCCAATTCTATAATCCCTTGTTTTGTTAGCCAGAATGCTTCTGTAAAGGGAAACTTTATCAACTATGTGGTTGCTGAAGTTTCAAATAAGAAAAGCAAAACAAATGCCTAATATTTTCACTTGACTAGTTTTCAAAATAAGGAGCTAATTCCCTAGCATCCTTCAAAGGTAACCAACGGTTTATAACTGTTGTTTTTACGGTACCTATTTTAAAAATCATTATATAGGGCCAGGCACGGTGGCTCAAGCCTATAATCCTAGCACTTTGGGAGGGCAAGGCAAGAGGATTGCCTGAGCCCGGGGGTTCAAGACCAGCCTGAGCGATTTGGTGAGACCTCGCCTCTACAATAAATCAAAAAATTAGCTGGGCATGGTGGCGCACGCCTGTAGTTCCAGCTACTTGGAAGGCTGAGGTGGAAAGATTGCCTGAGCCCAACAGGTCAAGGCTGCGGTGGCCGTGAGCATGCCACTGCACTCCAGTCTGGGCAATAGAGTGAGACTCCAACTCAAAAAAAAAAAATTATATAAACATATTTGGTGTGTTTCAATCCATCACTAGAGACCACAATCTGGGTGCTAAGAGTGCTTGTCACTACTGAGTTGGTGACTGTTTCTAGGCCTTTTCAGTGGACAGAACTGGAAAGTGTTTTGTGGGGTTTTTTTAATAAAATATGAGTTTATATTATATTTCAAATTCTGTACCACAGAGTTCATATTTACTTCATTGGTCTTACATGTCTAACCTCTTTTTTCCATTAAAAAAGAATTCTCTGTTTATAATTATTAATTTGTTTCTTTCTATACTACCTACATACCACAGTCTCCAAATGACAGTAACAACTACCATCAATAATATGATTACTACAAACAGTTTAAAATTGTTCCCGGGTTGTTGACCTTGGGGAATATCCCACTAAGGGTTATACTTTAAACTGGTAATAACAGATACTACATTTGATCTTAACCAAAAGTCTGAAAAACAATAAATTACTAGGTTTTAAAGTCACTTGGAATAATGACTCTGTGTTGTTATTCCAACTGCATACATATTTAGATTCATCCGGTTCATTTTACTTTCATATTTTGGAGTTGCTTTTTTATTCAATTTGATTTTATAATTATATAAAATATTTACACAGTTCAAAAGTCAAAAAGTCAGGTTTTAAAATGGTGTTGTCAAAGAAGCTTCTTATTCCTGCCTTTTCTATTCTATTCTCTCTCTCTCCCTACAGGGACTCTTTTTCCTTTTATAAAAAGTTTATAGCTTATCCTTAAATATTTTAATATAAGGAAATATACATGTCTACATATATACGCATATTTATACGTATATGTTGTATATCATATATGTAATATGTGTAAACACTATCACCTACTTTCTTTCTTTTTTCTGGGTTGGAGTCACTCCGTGGCCCAGGCTGGAGTGCAGTGGCACGAATGCTCATGGCCACCCCAGCATTGACCTGCTGGGCTCCAGCGCTCCTTCCACCTCATCCTTCCAAGTAGCCGGAACTACAGGCATGCGCCACCGTGCCAGGCTAACTTTTGATTTATTGTAGAGACGAGGTCTCACCAAGCTGCCCGGTCTGGTCTCACACCAGTGGGCTTAGACAATCCATTCACCTCAGCCTCACGAAGTGCTAGGATTACAGGCTGAGCCACCGAGCCCGACCATCCCCTACTTTCTTAAATAAAAGAAGTATGTCATACACTTTGCTTTTTTTGGTCACTGCTGGAAACTCTTTCTAGTGCCACGTTGAGATCTTCCTCACTCTTTTTTACAGGTACTCTACCATGGGTATGTGCCATAGCTCTTGCTGGGTTATTTCCAATGTTTTGCTGTTATGAATAGAACTGCAAGGAATGACCTTGCAGTATGACTTTTCATATTTTCAGGCTCTCTGGTGAATTTACTGTGCAACCAGGGCTGAGAACTTCTGATCCAGAAGAAAAACATGTTGTTAAGAGATCTGAATTTGAATCCCAGCTCTGCCCTTAACTTATGCCTCATAAAAATCTAAGCAATAATAATCCCTACTTTGTAGATCGGTTGAAAGGATTAAATGAGGTGATATATGGAAGTGCTTAAATCAGTTCTTAGCACATTTTGGAGATATACATTGTTATTGTGGCTGTTATTGTTGTGAATCTTTGTATTTCTTATTTCGCTTCCCTGTCTTAGTTTCCTCAGTTGTCTTAACTGCCTCAGGATGTTGGCACAACAAAATTAGATCATCATTGTGAACTGCTAGAAATAGCTATAATCCTTGAAAATTTAGAGAAAGGGCTTTGTTTTTATCACCATGATTACAGAGTAGCCTTTGGGAAAAGTGACCATATCAGGAAGGTGGGACTCTCATCTCTGGAGCTGTTTCTACAGAGTTTTCAGACTCAACTACATCCGTTGAGACAACCTGTCAATTCACTCAAACCACTAATTTCATTGATTTTTTTATTTTCTACTAAATTGACAGACTGAGAAAATTGACTAAATTGACTGACTGTTTTGATATCACTTAGACCCAGCTCAAGTGGAGCTAATCATGAAGGGGGAAATAATTGTTATTGACATTGCGGCAATGATCAAAGATACCCTTAGTGTGGGCTGACGGAGGAGTGCTGAGGTCCTTACCATGGAACTAGCTTCATGCTTCACCAAGCTAAGGTTTAGAGAATGAACACTCTGCCCAATCCACTCTGCTGCAGTGTGGGGTGATCAAAAAACTTTGGAAAAAATCAATGAACACATAAGTGTATATTATTGGTGTGATTCCATGTGCCCAATTCTGAATGTATGGAAGAACTGACAGAACTGAGGAGATTCTATATACTCTCTGAGACAGGCTGAATAATGACCCCCCAAAATCTCCCCAGTTTAACTCCTAGAACTTGTGAGTGCTACTTCTCATGGCAAAAGGGGCTTTGAAGGTGTGATTAAGTTAAGGATCCTGAGATGGGAGATTACCCAGAACAACGGGGTGAGTCCAGTGTAATCACAAGCCTCCTTATTAGAGGAGATCTAGGGAGATTTGACTTACAGAAGAGGAATGGGAATACAAAGCGTACCTGGTCCCAAATCAGGGGAAGTGAGGGCCAGTTGCAGGCCCAAACTTCACCGGCATGCAGCTGATTTGGGGAGTTAATCCTTACTTGTGCCCCATATCTCCGTAATAACATAAAATTCAATTTAAAAAGAGGAGTAAAGGTGTGAGGATGGAAGCAAGAGGCTGGGGTGATGTGAGGAAGGCGTCATGAGCCAAGTTGACTCCAGAAGCAAGAAAAAGCCAGAAAATGGATTCTCCCCTACAGGCTCCAGAAGGAACCAGTCCCGCCAACACTTTGACTTTAGCTCAGTAAAACTTATTTCATACTCTGACTTCAAGAACTGTAAGAGAATAGATTTGTGTTGTCTTAAGTTACTAAGTGTGTGGTAATATTTTACAGCAGCAGTAGGAAGTGGAAACACTCGCTGCCAATGGTCTTCCCGCTGTAATCCATGGTGAAAATACTTCAGGGCAGGAAGGAAGGCTGAATAGTTGGAATGAGTGAAGAGCCCATCCCCTGTTTCTGCTTCAAACAAATCAGCTCTGTTTTAAATTTAGGTTTTATGTAAGATTTGGGTTTCATGCAAGGAGCCTTCTAAAATGGTGGGGAGGGAGCACCCTGAAACAGAGATCGTTGATATTCTTGTAACTAATTCGTGGGGAATTCTTGGTACGTGGAAAACACAATGCTGGCGGCGGTGGTGGTGGTGATGGTTATTATCTGCTCTGATCTTTTCATTTTATCGATGACAAACTACAGCTCAGGGCAGCTGAGTGACTTTCCCAATGTCATCCAGTTCCTAGCAGAACCAGTGCTGGAACCCAGTTCTTTATAATCCTAGCATTCACTGCAACCCACGCCCTGGTTCCTCCTCAAAATAGTAAATGTTGCCAACTGATTGAGCCTTACTTTAAAATTGAATTTCCAGCATAAAGACAGCTTTTATGCTATACCTTTTTACTACAGAGCCATTACCAACTTCTAAGGAAGGCTGACCACTCTGGGAGCTCCATGCATTGCCCATTACCTTGCTGGACCACTGGGCTGACAGGTGACCTTGCACCAGGAAGAGAAAACTGCATCTGGTCCCTGCTGCATCCCACAGCTGGAGAGACGAACGCTGCTTTGTCTACAGAGCATATTGTCGTGGAGGTGGCAGAGCGGGCTGGGGAATGCAGCAGGGACAATGAGGCAGCAGCAGAAGCAGCTGCTAGCTCATTAAGGGCACTCGGGTGAGATCTGGGCCACACCAGGCCCAGCCATATGCTCATCCACACACCAAAACGGATGGCCAATGCCTCTCTCCTCTGAACAAAAGCAGCTGGGACATATTGTCCCAGCTCTGGGGGTGACTTTTCTGGCTATTCAGTCACTTGCTTTGATGTCCCACTGAGGAGGTGTCCTGTCAGCCAAGCATCAAGTAGAAGAAGTGGGGTTTTCAATCTGACCAGTACTTTCCTATGATCGCACTATAGGAAAACCAGGGAGGGCAACAACAGATGCTCTGGCAAGGCTCTGCACTGTGCCATTCCACTTCCCAGAACTCTCCTCACCTTTACCTAAATAGAGGCATTGCCTCTTGTCTAAATAAAGCGCCTCGCCTGGGCATTCAAGATTCTCAACTATCCTGTCTCTACTGACTTCTCCAAGACTTATTTTTATTCTTCCACTCAACGGGCTATTCATTGGCCCCCATGGAAGGCCATTCCTTTGGAACACAAGCTTCTTGAGGGAAGCAGCTTTGACTATTTCTTCAGTGCTGTGTTCCCTGTCCCTGTATGTCTGGCCCATGGTGGGCATCATAAATACCTAAGAATACCATTCACTCAATACATGCTAGGTACTAGACACAGTGATAGGCATTTATAGGCATGAACCAAAGTCAAGTTGCTGAAACTACCAGAAGTTTAGACCTCATCTACAGGGTGTCCATAAGTCTGGAAACTGAGGCAATGTTCAATCATCAAAAAATAAAATAACATAATCCCTATTTTCAGACTTTATAAATACCCTATACAAAACTGGATTAATAATACAGTGATAGGGTTGATGTGGGAATCAAATGAAATAATATGCATAATTTTATTGCATTCATAGGGTTGATATGGGAATCAAACGAAGTAATATGCTCAGTCCCTGACACAAAGTATAGTCCAATAGATGTTAGCCATTATTACTCTGGCTGTTATTACAAAGATTAATAAAGTAGCAATCAATGCAGGAAACAAATTAGTAAATAATTGCAGTCCAAAGTGAGAGACACCATCACAAAATGGTGGACAAAGTCCTGTGTCATCCCAGAGGCCCTATTTTTAGTTATTGATTGATTGATTGATTGATTGATTGATTTTTTGAGTTGGAGTCTCACTCTGTCGCCCAGACTGGAGTGCAGTGGCCGCTCCCGGCCACCGCAGCCTCGACCTGCTGGGCTCCGGCGATCCTTCCGCCTCAGCCTTCCAAGTAGCTGGAACTATAGGCGCGCGCTACCATGCCTGGCTGATTTTTTGATTTATTGTAGAGATGAGGTCTTGCTTGCCCAGGCGGGTCTCGAACCCACGGGCTCAGGCAATCCACTCACCTCAGCCTCCCAAAGGCACGGGATTACAGGCTGAGCCACCGAGCCCGGCTAGGGAAACATTTTTAAAAGTCTTCCATTAGTACGTCTCCACATCCTTAGAAGACCCACTTCCGGGTCCCTCAAATGCTTCTAATATTGCCTCTTACCTAAAAAAAATACAG
>CAUYQG010037175.1:5000-17272 GCA_963574415.1 Tarsius wallacei | reverse complement strand
TTGAGTTTTTTATTAATTTCCTAAGAGTTTTTGGTTTTTTTTTTTAACCACCATATTCTTTTTTTTTGAGTTGGAGTCTCACTCTGTCGCCCAGGCTGGAGGGCAGTGGCACACTCCCGGCCACTGCAGTCTCCACCTGCTGGGCTCCGGTGATCCTTCCGCCTCAGTCTTCCAAGTAGCCTGAACTACAGGTGCGCGCTACCACGCCCGGCTAATTTTTTATTTATTGTAGAGACGAGGTCTCACCAAGTTGCCCAGGTGGGTCTCGAACCAGTCCACTCGCCTCGGCCTCCCAAAGTGCTGGGATTGCAGGCTGAGCCACCAAGCCCGGCCTACCACCATATTCTTAGTATCCAGAGCAGTGCCAGACTCATGTAAGCACTCATTTTGGAATAAATGATGAATTGAATAGATAAACAATATGTTACACATTACGTAAGGTGAGAGTCTAGGTTGTGACGGGAGCACAGGTGATGTATTAGTTAAGCTCAGGCTGCCATGACAAAATCCTGTCAGCTGGGTGGCTTACATAACAGACAGTTCTGGAGGCCGGAAGTTCAAGATCAAGGCGCCAGCAGGGTCAGGTTCTGCTGGGGCTGTCTCCTGGGTTGCACACAGCCAGCTTCTCAATGTGCCTTCGCCCAAAGGGTGGCAAAAAAGGGGAAGTGGAGTTCTCTGGTGTCTCTTTTTATTTTGGGACTAATCCCCTCACAGGGGCCTCACCCCCATGCCCTTATCGAAACTTAATCATTTCCCAAAGGCTCCATTTCCAAATACCCTCACCTTGGGGGTTAAGGTTTCAACCTATGAATCTGGGGGGACATAATTCAGTTCGCAGCAGATGAGCGGCCTCTAGCCTACAAGCAGGAGTTTCCACAAGTCCAGCCTTGCTTCCCCTGGTTCAGATCCCGGGGACTTGTGAGGGGGGAAGGGAGGTTGTGCAGGATGGAAAAGACGGGAGAAGGTGTGGGGGCACCCACAAAGCCCCGGGAGAGGCGACACAGACCTCCTGAGGTGACAGCCCAGTCCACCTATCTGGCAAACGGGGCTTGTAGTTCTCTATGCCAGGGTTTAGGCCTTGGCACTGATGGCCGAGAACAGATGCATCTAGAGATCTGCTTCTTTTTTTTTTTTTTTTTTTTTTTGAGTTGGGGTCTCACTCTGTCGCCCAGACTGGAGTGCCATGGCCGCTGGGCTCCAGTGATGCTTCCGCCTCAGCCTTCCAAGTAGCTGGAACTACACGCACGCGCTACCTACCACACCCGGCTCATTTTTTGATTTATTGTAGAGATGAGGTCTCGCCAAGTTGCCCAGGTGGGTCTCAAACCCGCGGGCTCAGGCAAGCCACTCACCTCAGCCTCCCCAAGCGAGGGATTACAGGCTGAGCCACGGAGCCCGGCTGAGATCTGCTTCTTAAAAAAGGGGATCAATGGTCTTTATGTGTTGGAATGCTGCTTACTCTACCTCTTTTCTGGACATTAACTCCAACCACTTTTGCAGTTGTGTGTGAGTTTTAAGTTGTAATTTTGTCCAAGGAATTTTTTTCTAAATGTGCTAATCACGGCACCCACCACTACTACCATGACAGCCACCAGCCCTGTGGAGAACTAGTGTCTGCAGAATATGTTCAAAGCACATCATAAACACACTCTCAGGCCAGTGCCTGTAATCCCAGCACTTTGAGAGGCTCAGGCAAGAGAATTGCTTGAGGTTATGAGTTTGAGACCAGCCTGGGCAACATAGTGAGACTTCGTCTTTAAAAAAGGTTTTTTAAAAAATAGCTAGGTTGTGGTGGCTTGTGCCTGTAGTTCCAGCAATGTGGGAAGCTGTGGCAGAAGGATTGCTTGGGCCCAGGAAGTTGAGGTTGCAGTGAGCTGTGATTGTGACACTGCACTCTAGCCTGGGTGACAGAGTGAGGCCTCAACTCAAATAAATAAATGAATAAACAAACACACAAACAAATAAATCCAAATAAACATACTTTCTCTTTGATTAGCCATTTCCAGAAAAAAAATCTAAGATTTTTTCCTTTTTAAAAAAACCTTTAAAAATATATAGAGATTTAACACACGATCAAAGAAAAGCAGAGTCTAAAAATAGAATAAAAAAGAAATTAAAAACTTCTCATGATTCTACTACACAGAAATAATTCCTTTACCGTTTTTAGTGTATTGCTTCCTGGACTTTTAAAAATGTATAATTACCACACGTGTTCCTCAGAAATGCTTTTTATAAAAGAATCATTGATATCCATTACCAGGGACAATAGCAAAAGAATCTTCAAAAGAGAATGCATTTTCTGACAACTTAAGTATGGGGTTCTTCCTCAAGAATTCCAATGTGCCTGTTCACCTTTTGTTCTCTGTTTTATTATGAATACATTGCATTTGCTTCCCTCTGTTTACCTGACATTCCCCAAGCTAAAGTTAGTTTAACTTGACAGATAGACAGCTAGTTCAAATGTAGGTAGGACATCACACTTAATAACAGTTTCATGCTGGCAAAGAACTCAAACCACCTCACTTCTGGATGCCAAGTGACTTGAAAAGTTCCTGAACAACGTTTTATTTTATTTTTATTTTTATTATTTGAGTTGGAGTCTCACTCTGTTGCCCAGACTGGGGTGCAGTGGCAGGCTCCTGGCCACCGGAGCCTCAACCTGCTGGGTGATCCTTCTGCCTCAGCCTTCTAAGTAGCTGGAACTATAGGCGCACGCTACCACGCCTGACTGATTTTTTATTTATTGTAGAAACGAGGTGTCGTCAAGTTGCCCAGGCTGGTCTCGAACCCACGGGCTCAGGCAATCCACTCGCCTCGGCCTCCCAAAGTGCTGGGATGACAGGCTGAACCACTGAGCCCGGCCCCGAACAATCTTTCATAGGCAGAGGTGCGGGGGTGGAAGGGGTGACGGGCATCATGGGAACCCTCTCCTAATTACAATTAGACCTACTTAAGGCGATACTGGGAGACAGATATGGCCTTGAGTTTACTTCTCAAAGATTTGCCTTCAGAGCACTTCTAAAAAGTAGCCTTCCACTCATGTGACCCCACTTTCCCTTGAACTGCACACAATGCTGACAATAAAACAGTGATCCCCCAAGGAGCGATCACCATCTTCTAAACATACTCAGCTCAAGGAAGCTTACATAAGAATATCAAACAGTCTATGGGAGATGCCCAATGGGAAGAAATGTGGCTGGGAAGGAGGGATTTACGGAGGAGTCAAAAGAGACAGGCTGGCCAGGCGTGGTGGCTCATGCCTGTAATCCCAGTACTTCGGGAGGTGGAGGTGAGAGGATGGCCCAAGCACAGGGATTCGAGACCAGCCTGAGCAACATAGTAAGACCTTATCTCTACAATAAATAAATTAAAAAAATTAGCCAGGTGTGTTGGTGCACACCTGTGGCTCCAGCTACTTGGAAGGCTGAGGAGGAAGGATCACCTGAGCCCAGCAGGTGGAGGCTGCAGGGGCCGTGAGCGTGCCACTGCCCTCCGGTCTGGGCGACACAGTGAGACTCTGACTCAAAACAAAAGAAAAGAAAAAAGACAGACTGGAAAAGGTTTGTGAGGGTAAAGGTGAATTTTTTTCATGATATAAATGAAGTTTAAACCTCACCCTTCACCCCCATTTCCGTGGGCCCTTTTCCAAGACCCTGGGGAAGACCCTGCACCCTTTTCCTTAGAGAATAACCGACAAATTGTGTAAGCTACAGAGCTGCACAGAGACATAGCCCTGGGTGCGTCATATTTTGGTGAGGAGTTCGGACTTCTCCTGCAAGCCTGGAGAGCTATCCCGTGGGGAGGAAGGGGCGATGGCCTTGGACACTGCCCAGTTGTCTGGTGTCGAGGAGTTTGCTCAGACTCTCGGTGCCGGCGAAGAAGCCCCAGAGAGCATGCCCAGGTCTGCGGGCAAGCCAGCGCAGGCCTCTGTGTTCGGGGGTCTGCTGTGGCTCACGCACGGCCTCTAACAATTTGGGGAATCCAAAGCATGGGCTGCTTTCCTGCCGGCTCCAGCCCGGCTGACACAGCCATCCGGCTAAGGAGATTAAGCAGGCTTTATTTACAGAAGCCTTCCAGTGACAGCAGCATCCGCCACGCCCAGGTAGAGCCTGGGAAGAATGAGAGAACGTTCTTTTCGCGTCGCCGCCGAATGCCGGGGCAGAGGCGACATCCGCCCCAGAGATCATCTAGACAGGTACAGGGAGGCCTGGCCAGGGCTGCCCCCACAGACTGCCAGTCGGCATCATGGGAAGATGGATGCCAGTGCCGGGTCTCGGGTCTCCGGCGTGGTGGCACTGAGTGCCGAGACAGGGTCTGGTGTCCAGGGAGTCCTGCACACCTTCCCGGGCTCAGCACAGGAAAGGGATGCAGTGAATGTTTGCTGAATGAATGAATGGCAGTGGCCAGTGCCCAGCCCCATTGCTTCTGTGTTCCGTCCCTTCCCTGGTCTTTATCTCCAGAATAAAGAATCCTTCAAACTAATACATATTTCATAAACACAAGTATTGATTAAAATGCTTCTATAAATAAGCAACAGCAGCACACTTTTTATGTGTGGGATTTTCACTCAAAGTTCTTGAATGGAAAGAAAGAAATGACTCCCCCGTTATCCCACCACGTGCCTTGCACTTGTACGTGTGTTAGACACATGCACACACACTTGATGGCCCCATACCGTGGTAAGCGCACAACTTCTGTAGTCAGACCCTTTCGGCTCAGGTGCCAGTCCTGCCATTTAACAAAAATTGTATTTATTTATTTATTTATTTATTTATTTTGTGAGTTGGAGTCTCACTCCTTCGCTCAGGCTGGAGTGCCGTGGCACACACGCTCACGGCCATCCCAGCCTCAACCTGCTGGGCTCCGGCAATCCTTCCGCCTCTGCCTTCCGAGTAGCGGAGCTACAGACGCGCGCTACCACGCCCGGCTAATTTTTGATGTATCGTAGAGACGAGGTCTCGCCAAGTTGCCTGGGCGGGTCTCGAACCCGGGCTCAGGCAATCCACTCGCCTCGGCCTCCCAAAGTGCTGGGAAGACAGGCTGAGCCACTGAGCCTGGCCCAGTTCTACCACTTATTAGCGGAATAAGTGAATCAACTTTTCTGAGCCTTACTTAGAAGGTGAGATGATTCTACCATCCACTTCACAGGGTGTGCCATGAAGATCAATCAAGAAAATATAAAGGGTCATTGCTCCCTATAGAACAGCCTGAGATGAGATGAAAAAGTATTTCATGTTTATTCCACCTGACATTCAGTGGAGGCAGAAACAGAACATGCATTCATTCCTACCCTGCACAGACAGGGCTTGGTCGGTGATGCCGTCACTGGGAATATTTCTGTAGACTGAAGTTGCTAAGCTTTCAGAGAGGAACCGGTGGGGAGCAGGGAAGACGCCTTGGAGGAGACAAGTTTGCAAAATGCCTCAGATGCCTAAATGCCTCAGTTATCTCTGACCCCTATAAAGATGCTAGGGCCATAGTAAATCATGACCTGTCTTTCTGACCTCTGTTCTGTGCTCTCTGTGTTTTCTTGGCTTTGTGCCCATTCGTGTCACTGCTGATCATGTATCATAAGTCTGTGTAGCTCTCTTTGTGAGGGTTCCAGTCCTCTACCGCGAGGGGTTGTAACAATGTCCAAAACCTTTCTGCGTTGTGATGTCCTTAGACCAAGGGACCGAGCCGTTGATTTTTTTTTTTATTGAGTTGGTGTCTTACTCTGTCGCCCAGACTGGAGTGCAGTGGCACGCTCTGGGCCACCGCAGCCTCCACCTGCTGGGTTCCAGCGATCCTTCCGCTTCAGTCTTCCAAGAGGCTGGAACTACAGGCATGCGCTACCACACAGCAATAAAAATGCATGTAGATGTTTTTTCAGTAGAGCGATTTACATATACATATTCCCAGGAGAGGGATTGCTGGACCATATGGAAACTGAATTTCTCGTTCTTTTTAAAATCACCACACGGCTTTCCATAGAGGTTGAACTAGCTTACACTCCCGTCCACTGTGTAGAAGTGTTCTCTTTTCTCTGCAGCCATGTCAGCACCTGTTGTTTTTTGACTTGTACGACAGCCATCCTTACTGCTGTTAGGTGGTAGCTCATTGTAGTTTTGATTTGCATTTTTCTGGTGATTCGTGAGGCTGAGCGTTTTTTCACATGTTTGTTGGCTGCTTTAAGAAGTATTTGTTCATGCCTGTCCCCAAAAGGACATTTTTAGGGGCCCCGTCCTTCAGCTAAGTTTTCTTCTGTTCTCCCAAACTTCTAGTGTATTGCGATCATACTTCTTGTTGAGTTTGGCTTCACATTTTGATCTTGGCTTATCCTTAGCATTCATTCCTCATGGTCCAGGACTACAAACCAATCCTTTTTCTTCTCTTATAGAAGACTCAACATCTTTATTTGACATTTTCTTCGTAGTGGACCAGTCACCTGGATTATTTTATGCTGCAGGGCAGACGCAGAGGATAACAGAGGGAGCAGTACTGAATGGTCCGGCACCCTAGAGTTAATCTGGCTCATTCTGGGGCAGCCTTCAGAGCTTGGTATATGGAAGAGGAGGAAGGCTGACATTCTAGTCTGTTTTTTGCCACCAAGTAGCTGTGTGACCTTGGACGAGTTCCCTCACCTTTCTTGCCCTCAATCTGATGATCTGTTAAATAAAATTTGGGGCTGGGTACATTCCTGCTTGCTCTAAAGTTCTATGATTTATATGTTTTGCAATAGTGAGGAAAAAACAAAATCCCTGATCTTTGAATTCCTCCAAGACACCATCATTCCTGCTTCCTTCCTGTAGTCTGGGGCTCACGTGCTGTTAAAGAGTCCATTTCTTGCTCATGGTCAACAGACAGACTTTGCATGTCTTATAGGGATGAAAGCAATTTTCTTCTCATGGCTTCACATTCATTAGACCCTCTAGGGCAGGGGTCCCCCATCCCCAGGCGGTGGGCCCAGGGCCTGAAAAAGACAGGCCACACAGCAGGAGGTGCAGAGACAAGCACAGCTCGGTCTTCTGTCAGATCAGCGGCGGCATTAGAGTCTCTGAGGAGCACAAACCTTTTGTGAACTGCACATGTGAGGAATCTACGTCGCACACTCCTGATGAGAATCTTTTGTTTTTGAGTTGGAGCCTCACTCTGTCACCCAGACTGGAGAGCAGTGGCATGATTATGGCTCACTGCAGGCTTAACCTCCTAGGTTAATGATCCTTCCATCTCAGCCATCTGAGTAGCTAGGATGATAGGCATGTGTCACCATGCCTGGCTAATTTTTTTGTAGCAATAAACTCTTGCTATGTAGGCCACACTGGGAATTTCTAATAATTTAAAATAATTTCAACTTTCATATATTTAAAAAATATTGACCAATTAAAAAACTTCCATAGGTCAAAAACTGCTTGAAGGCCAAATTTTACTCTTAGACTATGTTTGCCACACCTAATTTGGGGATTATATTTTGCCCTTTAGTTCTTCCTTAAAAAAAATTGACTAGTTGCAACTTCCAAGCATAAGTTTAGAATATTTGGTCACAAAAATAAGTCACAATAAAGAATTCCAAATAAATTTGTGAAGAATTGAATAATTAGCAAAGAAAATTACTGTGTTTGATTTTTTTTTTCTCCCAAATAGCAAAGCCTTTAAGATAGACCATATGGAATGATTATACTTTCTTATTACTATAACCATATCCATTTATAAAATACTGTAATGCTAGAGGTAAAATAATATTTGTCTACAAAGAAATATTATTGCATTTACTGCAAAAACTGCCTTACTAATAACAACAACAACAAAACGGTGTCAACGGATTATTCAGCAGAACATTCTGAGATTTGTCTTTAGTATAAACTTGTGCATTAAATGGATTATTGTCATCTATTTGAGGATTACATCAATGACCAAGACATTAATCTGTCAACTGAAGCTTCTCAAAGCTGCCTGAAAATTAGAATCACCTGAGGCAATATTAAAACATTCATTTGCCTGAAACCTACCTGGAAGGATTTTGACTTTAATTATCTGGAGTCTTTTTTCATAATTGATAGAAAGGCACTCAAAAATAAGTAAAGACAAGGAAAAAAATGTCTGAACACCACAACATATTTGAAACAATTGCTGTATACAACATAAGACACTACACCCAACAACATAATTGATCTTTTACTCAGGTATATGTGTGAGATTAATCAAAATCAACCATGCAATAAGTTATAACAAAGCCTCATCTAAATTTAAAATATTTACATAATTTAAAACATGTTCTTTAATTATGGAATTAAGATGGAAATCAGCAACAAAATCATAACAAGAGAAAAGTCTTCTTCCTGGAAATTAAAAAATATACTACTTCCAAAAGTACCATGGATCAAATAAGAAATCAACATGAAAACTATAAAGTTATTTAGCTGAATTTTAATAAAATATGACAGATCAAAGCTTGTGGAACTCAGCTAGAACAATGTTTAAGGGAAAACCTATAGCCTATCTGCACATATGAGAAAAAGCAAAGATTAGAAATTTTAAAAAATCAAGTTTCCATCTCAAGAAGCACAACATCAAAAAAGAAGAAATAATAAAGGTAAGAACAAAAATTAAAAAATAAATAATGTAAAATAGAGAAAGTAACAAAAGCAATGGTTGAATTGAAAAGAATAGTCACACAATTTATTGAAAGGGAAAAAGAAGAAAAGAGAATCACAAAAATAAAAATGGGGACATAAATCAAACTCTATACATAAAAATAAAAAAAGAACATTACAAACAACTCTAAGAAGAGGAATTTGATAATTTGGTAAAATGAACATATTATTTTATAGATACAATTTACCAAAGTTAAGAGATGACATATACAATATCAGTAGTGAGGCATCTGTCACCGAAATTAAATTTGTTATTTTAGAAGAGTTCCCACAAGAAAACTCCAGCAGCAGATGGTGGACTAGTGAATTCTTCCAAACGTTTAAGAAAGAAACATTGTACAAAGCAGAGAATAATGAAGGTGACCTTTCCTAACTACTTTTTTGAGGCTAACAAAACTGTGATTCTAAATCGTTTCAAGAACATTCAAGAAAGAAAAAAATATATATCAATAGAAGCCAAAAATAAGCATTAGTCTAAAATTCAACACTCCTTCATGAAAAATACTTAGCAAATGAAGAGAAAAGTAAAATTTTAAAATGATAATTGTTATATACAGAAACACTAGTATGCGTATATATCCAGTGTTTTTTTAAAAGTTTAGCTTTTTTTTTTTAGTAGAAGAGGAAGAATATTATCATACTCACTATTTCCACTTTAGTATTCTACCAGAAAACCTAAACATTGCAATAAGGCAAGAAAAAAAGGGAGCACTATAAGGGCATTAGGCTTGGAAAGAAAGAAATAAAATCACCATTTTCTTAGCTATAGCATGACAGCCAGAAACTCTAAAATATCCTGTAAATTATTTCACTAAATTAATACATTTCTAACCATCACTGAATCTAAGGTCAATATAAAACAAATCTATTGTATTTCTACCAGAAACAACACAGCACAGTTGGAAATTTAAGAAGCAATACCATTTATAAAGCAAAAAACTAATCGAATATCTAAAAATAAATCAGAGGTCTATTAGGATATTCTACTAAAATCTATAAAATATTATTGAAAGATGTTGGTGATGACCAAAATAAATACCATGTGTATGTTCTGGAGACTCACTTTTATAGAGATGTTAGTTCTGCTCAAATTTATTTGTTATTGGTAAAACCAATCAAAATAATTACAGACTTTTTTTTCAGAAGTTGACAAATATTATTAATTCATATATATATATATATATATATATATATGAACTATAAATCACCAAGAAAAGGCAAAGTAATCTTAAAATAGAAGGAAAAACCTATGGATAGATATTATAGTATCAGATGTAATTCTACTATAAAGCTATATAAAACATCATGGTTCTGACAAAATAATTGGGAAAAACAGAACATGATGTGTGTTCTAAGAGTACCCCAAAACATCCAATATCACCTAATTCATAGTGGTGGAACTGCAATTAGATTGGAAAATAATTGTGGTGTCAACATATACTTGATTTATAAAATGGAATATTCTTTACCCCTACTTCACACTGTACAGAATAATAAAATTCAAATGGGTTGCAGATCTAAATGTAAAAAATAAATAAATAAAGTTTGAGAAGGAAATAATATTTTATCTTTGGAGCAGACAATGATGTTTTTACCCCAACATCATACTCTAAACAAAAATGAAATCCAGATGGATTTTAAATCTTAAAAAAAAAACACCCCATATTTGTCTTCAATAACAACTAACAAAAATTACCATGGTTTGAGGGCTGGTGGCTTGAGACAGAAACATAGAAGAGTAACTTTGACCTTTAAATAGGCAATAATTTTTTAAACAGGATCCAAAATTTGCAAACATGATGAAACCACATTAGAATTAAGAACATTGCTTCATTTACAAAAAACAACATTAAGAGAGTGAAAAGTCAAACCGCAGACTGGAAAGCAATCTTCACATTTCAAATATCCAGTACAGATCACATAGCCAGAACAGATAAAAGAAATGCTACAATTAAAAGACACACTGGTTCCTGGATTATGTGAATTAGCTTATGAAAACTTATCAAGTTGTGCACATTATAAAATATACACTTTTCTTGATATGGTCTATGGGAAAATAACATTTAAGATTAGAAGCAGCATTTTCTGAAGCGGAGCCTGGGAAAAAAGTGCTTCTGTGCAGGCAGGGCTGAGATCCACCATTCTCAGCTGTTATGTCAATGAGATACGGTTGAGACTGGTCACTTTTGTCAGTATAGGTTTCTTTATTGTGCTTCCCTAAGCATGTGTGGTTTTTTTTCTGACACAATATATAAGCCATTTTCCTACAAACAATCAGTTCTTTACTTATACAACACCACCTGGGTGTTCAACAACTCAATTCCATTCTGGCACTAATTCCTGGAGCTAATGCACAGGTAAAGTGCTCAGTCCCACAAGACTGCCCCCACCTCAGATGAAAGCTGCAAATGGGCCTGTGCTACCAGTGCTTCGGCCCAGTCAACTACAGATTTGGTGATTCCCACAACCCATTCCTCAGGCTTGATAATTAGCTAGAATGACTCACAGAACAGGAAAGCGCTCTACTTACAATGATCAGGTTTTAATTGAACAGTCAAATAAAGTTTTCATTCAAGTATTATATGTAAAATCTACAAAGAGAACTTGACTCAGAAACATCAAATGGAAGATATGCACAAAACAATATATGGAAGGTGGATGGTGGCACAGAGTTTCCATGCCTTCTGCAAGCTTGCCACCTTCCTAGCACATTGGTGTGTCCATCAACCTTGGAGTCCTCCAAATCTTGTAGCTCAAGAGTCTTTATAACCCAGTCCCCTGAACCCCTCTTCTTTCCAGAAGTCAGAGGATAGGGCTAAAATGTTCAATTCTCTAATCATGTGTTTGGTTTTTCTGGTGACCAGCCCTCATCCTGAAGCTGCCAGGAACTCCATTAAGAGTCAACTTTTTATTAATAGCATAAACTCAGATATGATCTGAAGGGGCTCCTTAGGAATAACAAAGACACTCCTATCACTCAGAAAATCCCAAGGGCTTTTGGTGCTCTATGTTAGAAACCAACTGCAAACTAAACAAAGTTTTTATTATACAACAGTGCTTTAAAAAGAACATATTCTTTGTATTAAAAGGCTGAGAAACTATCCCAAGACTAGCATTCTTCCAAATGTCTTCTGCAGCTTATTAGTGTTCTCTACATCAGATTTCATTTTGAAAAATAAAGCTTCAGCTATTATTTGCTGATTTTTACCAATAATATATTTATAGCTTTTTCCATATCTGTACCAAGGAAACCTGTGTAATTGTTTGACCTAGTGTTTTCCATATATTTAAACATAGCATCTATTTCTTTCTTTTTTTTTTTTTTTTTTTGAGTTGGAGTCTCAGTCCATCGCCCATCCTGGAGTGCAGTGGCCGCTTCCGGCCACCGCAGCCTCGACCTGCTGGTCTCCGGCGAGCCTTCCGCCTCAGCCTTCCAAGTAGCTGGAACTACAGGCGTGCGCTACCACGCCCGGCTAATTTTTTGATTTACTGTAGAGATGAGGTCTCGCTTGCCCAGGCGGGTCTCAAACCCGCGGGCTCAATCAATCCACTCACCTCAGCCTCCCAAAGACGCGGGATTACAGACTGAGCCACTGAGCCCGGCTAGCATCTACTTCTATGCTTATGTGATGCCTATTA
>CAUYQG010037174.1:0-16536 GCA_963574415.1 Tarsius wallacei | reverse complement strand
TATTACATGTTTAAACTTTAGTCACCTTCAAAGTACTCTCCATTGGATAAAGTACACCTATTGAGACACTGTTTCTACTGCTCAAAACAGTTTTTGAACTCTTTTGATGTCTTTTAGTGCTTCTGCTGTCTTTAGTTTCATCTCTTCCACAAGGGCAAAATGTTTCCCTTCGAGGATTTTTTTTTGGGTTTTCTTGGGGGTTTTTTTGTTTTTTTTGAGTTGGAGTCTCACTCTGTCGCCCAGACTGGAGTGCAGTGGCCGCTCCCGGCCACCGCAGCCTCGACCTGCTGGGCTCCGGCGATCCTTTCGCCTCAGCCTTCCAAGTAGCTGGAACGACAGGCGCGCGCTACCACGCCCGGCTAATTTTTTGATTTATTGTAGAGATGAGGTCTCGCTTGCCCAGGCGGGTCTCGAACCCGCAGGCTCAGTCAATCCACTCACCTCAGCTTCCCAAAGGCGCGGGATTACAGGCTGAGCCACCGAGCCCGGCATCGAGGATTTTTTTTCATCTGCGGAAACAAAACAAAGTTGCTCAGGGCAAGACCAGGTGAATAGGGAGGTTAGGGCACTGGGGTCATACCATTTTTGGTGAAAAACTGCTGAACACTCAGTGCAGTGTGGACAGGTGCCTTATCATGGTAGAAGAACCAGACATCTGTTTGCTACAACTGAAGATGTTTCTTCCACAAATTGTGACCTGACACAACCTTCTCAATACGTCCAGACAAAAACTTTTGTTGACCATTTGATCCGGAGGAACAAATTCAGATTATATTACAAGGGGCCCACTCTCCAAAAGATAATTCCAGGGTTTTTTTTGGGGGGGGGATCCACTTCTTACAGGAAAAATGAAAGGTGTGCTCTATGGAATGATATGAAAGTAAAGACAAACTATACTGCAAGAGGTACCACACAAAACATTTCTATTAAGGCAGTCTTCTGGCCAAATTGTGGACATAAAGAGCTGCTCGGACAATGATTATCAGTTTATACATAATATGTAGAGGGTGGAACTCTATATATACCAAATAAAAATGGACATATTTTAAAACTCCATATTGATTATTTCTAATAAAATTGTTCAACTGTAGTTTTGTTTCTCATTATACAAGAAAGATAGTGTTTGAACATAGTATTTGTTCTAACAGGCTTACTTAGGTTTAGGTGCAATTCTCTGAAGACTGGTGAGTTCTTGTTCTTTCTCTTTTATCCAACAGTTAACTATATTGGAAAGCAATGAATGAACTGTAATATATTATCGAGATCATGGCCAGGCTTGGTGGCTCATATCTGTAATCCCAGCATTCTGAAAGGCCCAAGTGAGAGGGTTGCTTGTGCCCAGGAGTTCAAGACCAACTTGGGTAACGTAGCAAGGCCTGTTCTCTACAATAAAATAAAATAAAATAATTAGCTGGGCGTGGTGGCATGTGCCTGTAGTCCCAGCTATTCAGGAGGCTGAGGCTGAAAGATCACCTGAGCCCAGGAGGTCAAGGTTGCAGTGAGCTGTGATTGTACCACTGAATTATGGCCTGGGTGACAATATAAGACTCTGACTGAAAAAGAAAGAAAGAAAGAAAGAAAATAAAAATCATCTTATATTTGCTCCTCTTTTTTCCAACAGCTAATATCTTATTCATTTATTTAATTTTAAGCTATCTTTTAGTTTTATATCCCACTGTTTCTCTTTCTTCCAGCTTTTTATATTGTGATACAATATGATAACAAAATTTACCATTTTAACCATGTGTAAGTGCACAGTTCAGTGGCATTAACTATATTGATAATATTGTATAGCCTTCACTACCATCCATTTCATAACTCTTTTCATATTGTAAAACTGCAACTTTATACTTACTACATGATAACTCTCCATTTCTGCCTCTTCGTAGCCCCGGCAACTATCATTCTACCTTCTATCTCTATGATTTTGACTACTCCAGAGACTTCATATAAGTGGAATCATGCAGTATTTGCCTCTTTGTAACTGACTTATTTCACTTGTCATAATGTCCCCAAGGTTTATTCATATTATAGCATATTGCATTATTTCCCTTTTAAGGCTGAACAATATTTCATTGGATGCACCACATTTATTTATCCCTTTATGAATCAAGGGACACTTAAGTTGCCTCCATATTTCAGCTGTGGTGAATTATGTTGCTATGCATATAGGTGTACAACTGTCTCTTTGAGACCCTGCTTTCAATATACTCAGAAGTAGAATTGCTGGATCATATAGTAATTCTATTTTTAATTTTTTGAGAAATTATTATGCTGTTTTTCATAGCAGCTGCACTAGTTTACATTCCTACCAACACTGCACAAAGGCAAAAATTTCTCCACACTTTTGCCAACACTTTTTTTGGTAACTATCCTAATGTGTGTGAGATAGTATCTCAATACAGTTTTAATTTTTCATTTCTTTAATGATTAATGATGTTGAGCATCTTTTTTTATGTGTTTATTGGCCATTTGTATATCTTTTTGGAGAAATGCCTGTTCAAGTCCTTTGCCCACTTGTGAATTATTTTTTTTGTTATTGGATTTGGGAGTTTTTAAAAAAAATATATTCTGGATATTAACTCCTTATAAGATATATTATTCACAAACACTTTCTCCCATTCTGTGAGTTGCCTTCTATTCTGTTGATAGAGTCTTTTGATGCACAAGTTATTTTAATTTTTATGAAGTCCAATTGTCTTTTTCGTTTGTTCTTTATGCCTTTGGTATTATATCCAATAAATTATTATCAAATCCAATGTTGTAAAGGTTTTGCCCTATATTTTCTTCTAACAGTTTTTTACTTTTTTAGGTCTTCATTTATGTCTTTGATCTATTTAAAGTTGATTTTTATATATCATATGTGTCCGACTTCATTCTTTTGCTTGTGGATCAGTTTTCCAGGTGCCATTTGTTGAGACTGTCCTTTACCTACTGAATGGTCTTGATATCCGTTAAAATCATTTTACTGTATCTGTGAGGGTTTATTTTGGGGCTCCCTATTCTATTCCATTTGTCCATATGTCAGTCTTACACCCAAACAATATCATTATGATAACCATAGCTTTGTAGTAAGTTTTGAAACAAGGAAATGCTGAGTCTTTCAGTTTTGTTCTTTTTATTTTTATTTTTCAAGAGTGTTTTGACTATTCCAGGTAACTTGAGATTCCATATAAATTTTAAGGTGGGTTTTTCTGTTTCTGCAGAAAACATCATTGAGAATTTGAGAGTGATTGTATTGGATCTGTAAATTGTTTTAGATAATTTTGGCATATTAACAATAATAAACCTTTTAATCTATAAACATGGAATGTTTTCACTTAATTATGTCTTTGTAAATTTGTTCAGCAATGATTTGTACTTTCCATTATGTATCTTTCACCTCCTTGATTAATTTCTAAGTATTTTATTTTTTTGAAATTATTGTAAATGGAATTGATTTTGTAATTTCCTTTTCACATTTTCTATGTTAGTGTTTAGTAATGCAACTGATTTTTGTACGTTGACTTTCCATCCTGCTACTTTGTTGAATTCATATATTAGATCTAACAGTTTTTGATTACTAATTCAATCTCCTTACCTGTTATAGAAATTTATTCAGATTTTCTGTTTATGATTTAGTATTACAGGTTTTCTGTCTCTAGGAATTTTTTTTTTTTTTTTTTTTTTTTGAGTTGGAGTCTCACTCTGTTGCCCAGACTGGAGTGCAGTGGCCGCTCCCGGCCACCGCATCCTCGACCTGCTGGGCTCCGGCAATCCTTCCGCCTCAGCCTTCCAAGTAGCTGGAACTACAGGCGCGTGCTACCACGCCCGGCTAATTTTTTGATTTATTGTAGAGATGAGGTCTTGCTTGCCCAGGCGGGTCTCGAACCCGCGGGCTCAGACAATCCACTCACCTCAGCCTCCCAAAGGCGCGGGATTATAGGCTGAGCCACCGAGCCCGGCTTGTCTCTAGGAATTTATCCACTTCATCTAGGTTGGCTTAGTACTCCTCAATAATAATTTTTATTTCTGTAGAATATCTCCGCTTTTATTATGATTTTAGTAATCTGAATCTTCTTTTATACTTAGTCTATCTAACTAAAGTTTTGTCAATTTTGTTAATCTTCAAAAAACCAACTTTTGAATTTATTGATTTTGACTGTTTTTTTTTTCTATTTTTAAATTTTCTTTATCTCTATTCTAATCTTTATTATTTCCTTACCTCTGCTAGCTTTGTGCTTAGTTTGTTCTTCTTCTAATTCCTTAAGGCATAAAGTTAGATTATTGATTTGTGATCTTGCTTATATTTTAATGTGTTTACAGTTACACATTTCCTCCTTAGCACTTAAGTTTTGGTATGTTGTGTTTTGTTTTAATTTATCATTAAGTATTTTCTTATTTGCCATATGGTTTCTTCATTGATACATTGGTTGTTTAAGAATTTAATTTCCACAATAATGTTAATTTTCCAGTTTTACTTTTGTTATTGATTTCTAAGTTTATCCCATTGTGTTCAGAGAAGGTACTTTGTATGACACCTGACTTTTAAATATACTGAAGCAAGGCCAGCCACAGTGTCTTACGCATGTAATTCTAGCACTTGGGGAGGCCAAGATGGGAGGATTGCCTGAGCCCAGGAATTTGAGACAAGTCTTGGCAATATAGCAAAACCTTATCTCTAGAAAATAAAAATAAAAATTAGCCGGTTGTAGTAGCATGTGCCTGCAGTCCCAGTTACTCGGGAGGCTGAGATGGAAGGATCACTTGAGCCCAGGAGGTTGAGGCCATGGGGAGCTGTGATTGTGCCACTGCACTCCAACCTGGGCAAGAGAGGAGACCCTGACTACAAACAAACAAATAAACTGAAACTTAATTTGTGTCCTGGAAAATGTCCCATATGCACTTGAGAAAAATGTGTATGCTCTTGTTAGAGAGAGCGTCCTACATATGTCTGTTAGATCTAATTGGTTTGTAGTGTTAAGTTCCAAATGTCCACATCTTCCTTTAGTTCTTTGAGCATCTTTAAAGCAGTTATTTCAAAATCTCTGTCTAGTGGATCTGTTATCAGATCTTTTCAGAGACAGTTTCTGTTGATTAATTTTTTTCCTTTAAATGGGGTATTACTTTCCTGTTTTTCTGCCTGCCTTGTGATTTCTTGTGAAAATGTGACATTTGAATCTGATAATGTGGTAACTCTCCTTCTTCCCCTAGTGGGCTGTTTGCTATTGTTTTTGTTTAGTGTTGTTACATATTTTAAAAATTTGTTTTAGACTGTCTCTGTGTCATGGATCAGTCTGAAACCCTTAAGTTCTTCTCAGGTCTTTTCTGAGCTGTGCCTCTTCTTGGGCATGCACAGTCACTTTCCAATTTTCCCCATGTATGCAGTTGTTTTTGAGTGTCTTACCTAGTCTTTGAAATCTAGCTTCCAAGAAGGGGTAATAAGAGAAAATGAAAAGGGAAGAAAAGTCACCAGCCCTAAATCCCTTGGAATTCACTTTAGCTGAGAAAATGGGGTTAACCTTGATGGGAGGAGGCACCACAATCAAGGCCACCCATGTTTTTGTTTACAACCTGTGATCAGAAGCAGCAATCAACGATTATAGCACAGATGCCCAATATTTAAAGGACAAGATATTTTTTGCCAACCCTGACACCTGCAAGCTGTGTAAGTGTTGCTCCAGGAAGCATGCACAGCTGGCTTCCAAAGGGATGCGGGAGGGGGAAGGGAAGCTGCTACTGTGCTAAGAGCTGAGATGAATGGAAATTAACTGCAAATTACCATCCAAGCCTTCCCCCAAAAGTTGCAAACCTTCTAGATTTGGACTCTAGCTTTCCAGAATAATTACATCAGACAGATTCTGCCAGTTCCATTGCTGTCCAGGTAGGGATATAGATTCATGGTGGTTCCTACTCTGCCATCTTCCCAGAATCCTCTCACTTCTCCTTTTTTGAAAAAAGAAAATCATCTGCAAATTTCAGTTCTTTATTTTCAATATCACACTGATTGAACATGACTTATAATATAACAGTGTATAGCAAACTTACTCTTAGAACCACTATCATTGGTAAAGAACTCTAAAAAATGAAAGATCAAAAGGCTAAAATCCATTAGAAAAATGGGCAAAACATATAAATACACAATTTACAAAAAGTTATATGCATATAATTCTTAAATGTATGAAAACATTTCATATATTTTTCCCAGTAACTGCATATATAGTAACTTGACCTTATGATACATCCCCTCAAACACACACACACACACACACACACACACACACACACAATTGTTCATGCTTATTCATTGTAGCATTATTTGCAATATGAAAATTTTGGCCAGGCACAGTGGCTCATGTCTGTAATCCTAACACTTTGGGAGGCAGAGGCGAAAGAATTGCCTGAGTCCAGGGGTTTGAGACCAGTCTGAGCAACTTGGCGAGGCCTCATCTCTACAACAAATCATAAAATGAGCCGGGCATGGTGACCCGCATCTGTGGTTCCAGCTTTTTGGAAAGCTGAGGCAGAAGCATCACCTGAACCCAGCAGGTTGAGGCCGCAGTGACTGTGAGTGTGCCACTGCATGCCAGCCTGGGCAACAGAGTGAGACTCAAACTCAAAAAAAAAAGAAAAGCTGGAAATGACCTACGTGTCTATACATAGGCGAGTGGTTGAATAAACTATGGTACTTTCCTATAATGGAAGACTACTAAGCTATATAAAAAAAGCGAGGAATTTCCCTATTAACTGACATCGAGGAATATCAATGTGTGTGCATTAGATGAATAGAAGTGAGGGGCAAAGGGTATTTATTGAACACTAGCTTTAATGTGAAAAACAGTCAAATGTATGTTTGCATATATCTTTATTTCTATGTGTCTATTTGTCACTTTATGCTCATTTTTTAAAAAGACACATAGTAAGGATAAACCAGCCATTAATGAAATAAATCACCTAGAAGAGGTGATTAGGAATCCAGAGGAAGAAATTGGGAAGAAAAATGGACTTTTGAATCATGTTAATATCTTATCTATGCAAAAAATAAAACTAATTAACCAAGGGGTGAAATCCTAAAATTGAATATAAACACAAACAAATTAACATAATTATGTATCAAGGAGATAACATACCCAATTAGAGGGAAAAACAAAAATTTATCCAAGTAATTTTTCAAACAATAATTCAGCCATATAATTTCAATGGTGTATATTCTAAGGCCAAAAAACCTGTGAAAATAATCTTGAACTTTATTTATGAAGTTTATTATTTATAGTGATGTTACTAGAAATGTCAATACTATTTTGTTTATTTAGAATTGAGCATATAAGTTAGTTTATATTGATATTGTTGAGAAATTAGAACTTTTGTTGTAAAAGAAGAAAATACAAGTATAGAAGGCAGAGTGGAGAGTAAACACATTGTATTGCTAGAATTGGAAATGTAGGTATCTGTCTCCAAAAATGTTGGAAAACACTGATGCCCCAGTAGTAACAATCATTCCTAGCTTTCTGATATTACTTTTGAGTATTATTTCACACTAAAAGGATAAGAGTTCTTTGGAGAAAAGGTTGATTTCGAGGCTATAGCAGAAAGGGTATAGTGTGGTCCTGCAATATTTTGTTGTGCCAGAAAATAAGAGTCATATACCCGAGGCATATCCCCAAGGATGCAAAAACCAGCTTTAAGGGTCTCCTACTGGCCAAATCTGAGACAATTTTGTGTGTGTGTGTGTGTGTGTGTCAAAATAAATAACTAAAGGGATAGAATTAAACAAAAAACTCACAAATTCATATTTATTTTATAATAGATTTTAAAGGATTTGGCAGGGGACAATTTAAGAAAACCATTCTTTAATGAACATATACTAACAAATGTTGAAGAAACAATATTTATTAATTATAAAAGAATAAATAAATCTGTATCATGAAGAAATATTATCTTAACCAATTGACCAAACTTAACATCAACAATGATGGCAAAGAATAATATCATGTGCTCCTAATGTGATGAACTAAGAAAGACCTAATATCACTAATGTAGAATTTCTGCTAGAAATGTGTCTACTCACAAATAAATAATTTAACAAATCTAAAATATGTGTCATTCTGAAAAACAACTGGCCTTAACTCTTGAAAAATATTAGTATCAGGTGACAAACACAATGTATGATTCTTAGTTGGTTATTGAATTGAATAAAAAACAAGTTATATAAGAAAATATTTGAAAAATTGGGAATATTTGAATACATATGGTATGTTAAATATACCAACAATATTCATTGTGAAATTTCCTGAGTCAACATTTTGTTTAAGTCAAACATGCTTGTAGAAAAGTAGTTAACTGTAGACTGCCACAGTGCCTGCAATTATGGCTCAGTAAATACATATTTGTGTGTGTGTGTGTGTATGTGTGTGTGTGCAGTGAGAGAAAGAGGAAGAGAGAATATAGGCAGAAAGGGGAAAAAAGAGAGAAAGCAAACATGACAAAAAAAGTTGGCATTTGGTGAATGTAGGTCAAATGTATGAGTAGTATAAAATTATTATTCTGAAAATTGTTTAAGTACAAAATTACTCAAAATTTAAAAATTGGGAGAAAAAAATTACAATCAAGATCTCTATTTTGACAGCCAAATTTGTAGTACTTAATTAGTTTCAGAATATATTTTTGTCCCCAGACATCAAAGTCAATTTTTCTGAGTGTTTTCTTTATTTAGATGAAAACTATGTGAAAATGTAAGATTTTAGGGTTGTAGTTAATTTAAGTCTATGTGGCATTTACTATATGTGAGAATAAATATTTATTAAACATGTAATATACCCCAATATATTGTACACCAATATACACATACACCAAAATATTGTAGTGTAAAATCACTAGACTTTGCAGACTCAAGTATCACAGGCATATCAATTCCATCCTTATAGAATTATGGTAATAAATTACTCATATTACATTTTCAGCTTAAGTTCTGGTATATAAATAGATATGTTTAACAGGCTGTGGCTTTTTTAATATTTAACATCATTGTTCCAAACACTTATGATCAAGTGAAAAATGTCTTGTTGCCACTTCAGAAACCTCGTAGTCTAGAGATAAAAACTGATTCACAAAAGGTTGGGAGATCCCCCAGAAATAATCGGGAAGAAAGTAATACCAAAGTAAAATTATTGCCACACAGATATAAACAAGGGGGATTTATTTTACTATAGAGATGTCACATGAAATATATATATTTAAAACTACAGCAAACTTAAGAATACATTCCTCTAGCAAATATATTGTATTTAAACTACTGCTTAATAATTATAAACTCTTTGTCAATATTTTTACAATAATTTGGCCTACTTCTGTAATTCTGAAATGTTTACTGTAACTCCTACATCCGTTTACCATGTACTTTTGTTATTTTTTGCCTTTACCCCCTTTTCTGAATGCCATCCGTTCCATTCATCAGGGCTATTGCTACCTGCTCATTGTAACCTTTGTTCACTACAGAATCTTTTTAAAGTCAAATTTATTTAAATAAAGATTCCCTTTAACATTTTAGACATGGATTATCTGTTTCTTAAGGTTTTCTAATTATAGCATAAGTTACTTGAGAATTCCCATCTGTATCTAATGTGTAGCTGGCATCATACTACTGTTATATTTTTAAAGTTATTTTCTTAAAAAAAAGAAAAATAGAAAAGAATTAACCCTAAAAATAGCAATCATATTTCAATAAACATCATGGCGGGTGCAATATTTTGCAATGTCTCATCTATGGTTATTTATGGTTATTTATCTAGAACCCGTCACCCTAAACTGCTTCTTTAGAAACTCATCTAATCTGTGGCTGGAACTGCAGGTCTAAAAAGGGATTGGCGTGTTTCAATATAATACAAGCGGAGCAATTTGGAATAGCCTATACTAACAGACAGCTTTGAACGGTATAAATTTCAGATCTATTTACATAGAAGACATTCACTTGAGAGGAACTACCATTATTCATAAACAGACATACTTACTCATACAAACATAATCATTCAATGTCGTTGATTATCCTCCTGGAAAGGACCAGAGTTTACTGCAATTCTTTTAAACTCCTCCCTAGTTCCAGTCAAACTGCAAAGCAGTCAAGTCTCCCTTTAGACACTGGAAGCTGACATGGTATTATATGAGCAAGTAAATATTAAAATACATATTTCCTAATTTTAGGATTTTTAGAATTTCTTTTCAACATCATTAATGGTAGGCCCTGAAAATATTAAACAAACTAAAGAAGGTAGAGCCACTTGAGAAATACAGTATATAATCAAGAGTTTGGGGCATAAAATATAAACCCACTCTATTCTCTCAGGCCTGCTGTTCAGTAGCCAGATACATTATCAAAAATTCAAGTATTATTTATAATCACTTATTACTTCAGATGACACAACAAAATAAAAGTATGAATTTGTGAGACTGTATTTTAAGGAAAAGAATCCAGCACATATTGTAGTTAACTATTCTTGTCAGTTATTAATGGTGGAACAAATTGTAATAGTTTTGTACAGGAACACCAGGGCATCTGTGTCTCTTATCTCTTCACAGTAGGGATCTGCTACTAACCTGGATGGTAAGAAGGAAGCAATATTTCTCCCAAAACATCTCACATGCTCCTCTCATAACCACAGTGTACAGGAAAACACTGATTTCACAAAGAGAATAGATGCATATGCACTCTCAACAGCCAGCAATTTTCAAAGCATATGCGGTCTGACAAGTTCGCAAACTTGCCACCATGTGCTTACATTTGCAGCATTATACAAACAACTCGGCAAGGTTCCATAACCTTGGTATATCAGTGTCTCACACTGTGTTCATGTCAACGTGTGGCGGTGTCTTGCTGAGTGGCGTTCATTGTTGTTGCATGTTTTTGTATGCTGTCACGAGAAAGTTGGAGCTTGAATTAGGGCCACGAATAAACATTAAATTTTTTGTTAAACTTGGCAAAAGTGGAAGTGAAATCAGGGAACGTTGGTCCAAGCTTATGGGGCTAATGCCATGAAGAAAACAGCAATGTACAAATGGATTAGAAGTTTTTCTGGGGGGAGAGAAACCATCACAGGTGAAGAGAAATCAGGACGGCCAGTAATGAGCAGAACTGACTAAAACATTGCAAAAATTTGTCAAACTGTGTCAGAGTTGTCAGCGGATTGTGAGAAGCATAGCAGACCAAATAAACATTGATAGAGAAACAGGAAAATCTTAACTAGAAATCTTAGCATGAAAAAGGTATGTGCAAAAACAGTCCTGAAGGAGCTCTTGCATTATCACAATGTGCCAGCTCACACAGCACTGTCTGTGATGGAGATTTTAGCAGTAAACAGATAGCTGTATTGGAACACCCTCCCTACTCACCTGATCTGGCCCCCAATGACTTTTTTATTTACCCGAAGATAAAGGAAATATTGAAAGGAAGACATTTTGATGACATTCAGGACATCAAGGGTAATACAGTGACAGCTCTGATGGTCATTCCAGAAAAAGTTTCAAAACTGCTTTAACGGGTGTACTAAGTGCTGGCATCAGTGAATAGCTTCCCAATGGCAGTACTTCAAAGGTGAGCAAAGATATTCAGCAATGAGGTATGTAGCATTTTTTCTAGGATGAGTTCATGAAATTAATTGTCAGACTTCGTATATTTAAAGTCTTCACTAGAAATCGATTTATAAAGGCTCAGTTCTGCCAGGTGTGGTGGCTTACTCCTGTAACCCCAACACTTTGGGAGGCTGAGGAGGGAGGATTTCTTGAGCCCTGGAGTTTAAGACCAGTCTGGGCAACATAGTGCATATCATCTCTACAAATAATAAAAAAATTAGGCGTGGTGCCGTGTGTCTGTAGTGCCCGTAGTCTTAGCTATTTGGTAGGCTGAGGAGAAAGGATTACTTGACCGTAGGAGTTGGAGGGGAGGCTGTGGTGAGCAATGATTATGCCACTACACTACATTCTGGGTGACAGAGTGAGACTCCAATACACACACACACACACACACACACACACACAAAATACATATATTTAAAAATATGTATGTATATATAGAGAGATATATACTTTTCTATCTATCTATCTATCTATCTATCTATATATCACCTCTGAGTCTTTTTTTTTTTTTTGAGATAGGGTCTCACTGTTGCCCAGGCTGGAGTGCATTGGCATGATCATGGCCATAGCAGCCTCAACTTTCTGGGTTCAGGCAATCCTTCCACATCAGCCTTCCAAGTAGCTAGATCTACAGATGTGTGCCACCATGCCTGGATAATTTTTATTTATTTATTTATTTATTTATATAGAGATGAAGTCTTGCCAAGTTGCCCAGGCTGATCTCAAACCCCTGGACTCAGGCAATCCTCTCACTTACGCCTCCCAAAGTATTGGGATTACAGGTATGAGCCACTACACCTGGCTGACTTAGAGGATATTATCCATCGATAAGTAGGATTAGACAAAGATCAAGGGAGGGACAGAAAAGAACTACTTCCCTGACCACATTGGTTAAGAATTCCTACCAGTTTTATGCGGAAGAATTAGGAATTGACATAGTATGATATACTTATATATATATATATATATATATATAACTTATTGTGCTTTATAATACAAAGTAAACAGTATGGGGTATCATTTTCAAAACACCCACTTGACAATTTTATAAATTCTCAAATTAAAAAAAAAAAACTGCTATGAATTGCTGCATGTAGTTTCTCAGACGGGGTGGAATCTCCCTAATTATGAGAGTCAAGATGCTGGGGCTGAGTTTCAGCAAATCTAGATATGCAATACCTTTAAATAACTCTCTCTTAATGAAGTGCACTCCTGTCTGGGTGTACCAGTAGTGATATTCTTGTGTTACAAAGAAAAAAATCTGACTCCTAAAAAAGTGGACAAATTCTTTTATACACAGTGACACCCTCACTAATAGAAAGAAAATAAAAAACCTAAATGTAATGGTAAAGTTAAAAAGTATAATTATTATTATCATTATTGTTAAGTTAAATTGCATTTGGTTTGAAATTTGGTCTCTGATGAGTCATGACGTCACGATAATTCTGGTCTCATTAGCCTGGATTCAAGATACATCAGACAATGATAAGATTTTTGACATTGGTCAGAAACAGTCTGGCTATTTTTAACTCCTAATTTAACCATGGGGGAAAAAGAAGCCAGTCTACTGCTTGACATAGGGTCTTTTAATTGCTTAATAAAATTTGCTGAATAAAAGAGTGAATTGATAAATAAATTCCTAAAAAGAGCCACTAGTTTATTTCATCAAGCAGTGTGTGCTGAAATGTTAAGTGTGATTGACATTTGTAATGCCCTACTTTTTTTTTAAGGTCTCAGATGCATAAAATTGGATTGATCATTGTGTTGTCTAGTGTTCTGTTCAAAAAAATAGCACAAATTTAGCGCCTTAAAACAACATCCATTTACTACTTCACAATTACTCTGGTCAGAAGGCCAGGCACAGCGTACGTGGACACTTCACTAGCAACTCACAAAGCTAAAAACAAGACATCCGGAGAGTTGTGGTCTCACTTTGAGCTTGGGGTACTCTTCCAGGTTTACTCAGGTAGTTGAAAAACTTGACCCGGGCTAAAGCGTGCAGCTCCGCCTCGAGCTGCCGCCCCTGTGGAGGGCCCTGGCGCCCACGCCTGGAGCTCTGGCCCCCACCCAGGCTGAAGCGCCCAGCCCTGCCTCGAGCCATCGCCCCTGTGGAGGCCCCCAGTGCCCACATCTCGGAGCTCCGGCCCCCGCCCAGGCTGAAGCGCCCAGCCTCTCCTCCAGCCGCCGCTGCCCGCAGAGGTCCTATGCCCCTGCCCCTTGGAGTTAAGAGCCGCCCCCTGACTGAAGCACCCCACTAGGTCCAAAGCCGCCACCGCCCACGCAGGCCTTCGGCACAGCCCCTCGGAACTCCTGGTTCCCCTACCTGGCTGAAGTGCCCAGCCCTGCCTCAAGACACCGTCCCCATGGAGGCTTCATCCCTGACTGAATAGCCCCACCAGGTCCTAAGCCACCCGGGCCTCTGGAGGCCCTCAGTGTCGCCCCTGGGAGCTTCAGGCCACCTCCCTGGTAGAAGTGCCCAATCCTGCCTCAAGCCACTGCGGCCCACCAGCAGAGACCCTTGGTGTACAGCCCTCGGAGCTCCAGGCTCCCTCCTGGACCTAAGTGTCCTGCCCTGCCCTAAGCTGCTGCCACCCACAGAACCCGGGGCTCCCTCCTTAGCTGTAGCATCCAGCCACACCCCAAGCTTCCACCGCCCAGGGAAGCCTAAGGCTCCTTCCCGGTGGAGCTCTGGGTTCCCTCCTTGGCTACACTGCTCCGCCCCCCACCCCCAACCACCCCGACCACTACACTCACCAGCAATGTCCAGCAGTCTCACACCCCACCTCCCCCAACTCGCCCCTGACCACAGCAGGACCAGAGATCAGCTGGAGCCCGAGACCAGGCAGAGACCTGCATTGCCCCATGAGCTCCACCCAGCTCTGCACATCCTCCAGCCTGGGACCTAAGAACAAAGAAAGAAAAAGAGGCCCAAGCCGCAGGTGACACACTGATCTACAGCACCTGGCTGTCTTGCATTCCACTCCCCACAGCTGTATCTGGCTGCAGTAGAACCTGGGATCATCTGGAGCCCTGTGACCAGGCAGAGACCTGCAGTGACTCACCCATCCAGCTCTGCCCAACCTCAAATTTGGGAGCTACGACCTCACAGTTTTGTAAGGGAACAGTACATCTTGAGGTTGGTCAGCTTGTGTGTATGTATGATTGTATGTCCTAGTTTGTTTGTTGTTGTCGCTGGGCTTTTTTGATTGTTTGTTTGATTGTTTTTATTTTTGTTTTCTCTTACTCTTATCTGTCTTCAGGTCTATTTTCATTTATTAGGAGGTACCTCTGTCTGTTTTTCCCTTTTACTCTCCTGTCTCCACCTTCCACTTCGCCCCTCCCTGTTCCATTTCTTTCCCTTTTCTTACATCACTTTACTTTCAGGGAGCAAACCAATACCCCCACTTCATGAACAGATTACAAGGCAGTGGGAAGCAGAATCCAGCATATCCATACACCTGTCAGTGGATACTGGGATCTGCAAATAAATTTTGAATCACAACTCCCCCTCAAATAAACCTCAAAGCTTCAAAAGGTATAACCTTCAACCTGTAGTCCAGCCTCAGAATTGAACAAAGCCATAAGATTCACATAAGGAAGAATAGGAAATTGAGCAAACAGAAGCAAAAAGCAACCCCGCCACCCCTTAACAACAGATTTAAAGAGGATAGAAGGAGGGGAAAAAAAGGAAAGAAAAGAAAAAAGTGGGGAGGCAAATCTACATAAATGAAGAAAAATCAGAAGAAGAATATAGGTCTCACACAGACCCCTGGGAGATCAGGTATTGAGAAAATAGACTTCAGAATGCAAACAATGAAGAGTACCCAGAATGACTGGTCACATACAACAAACCCAGATATCAAGGCATTAATAGAATAAAAAGAATGAAGGTGAGACAAGAGAAAAATAGGAAGGAGTTGATAACTGAGATAATAGCAGTAAAGAATACTGTGACTGAAATAAATAACAAACTAATAAGCATGGAAAGCAGAATTAGCCAAGCAAAAGACAAAATCTCAGAACTTGAAGACCAAAATATAGAACTAAACTAAACAGTCAAAAACAAAGAAAAGCAGCTTTAAAAGACAGAACAAAACCTTCAAGAGATGAACGATTACTTCAAGAGAACGAACCTAAGAGTAATTGGCCTTTCTGAGGCAGAAAGAGAGATAGAGACCACCCTGGAACAAACATTCTACAAAATTATTCAAGAAAACTTCCCTCACTTCGTTAATGATGTGAAAATTCAAACACAAGAAATTCAGGAACCCCAGCAAGACAACAAATGAGAAGACTATCCTAGGCACATAATACTCCACCTGGACAAAGTAGGTATAAAAGAAAAAAATCCTAAAAGCAGCAAGAGAAAAAGGTGAGACTACCTACCACGGAAGACCAATCAGAATAGCAGCAGATTTATCTACAGAAACACTTCAGGCTGGAGAGCTTGGAGTCCAATATTCAAAGTTCTCAAAGATAAACAATTTCAACCAAGAACAACCTACCCAGTTAAGCTAAGCTTCATCAGTGAGGGAGAATTAAAATCTTTCCAGACATCCAATCCTTAAGAATTTATGCTGCCTCCAGACCAATCCTACAAGAAACTCTTAAGTATTAAACACAGAAGAAAAGGGGAAAAGAGCAACAATGTTCTTCACAAGAGTGTAGGAAAAAGATTGAAAACACACATGAATCAACCCAAAAATCCAAAAGAAAGACAACAAACAAATAAGTACAACAACAACTCTGTAAGAACATCATGACAAAGATAAACCCTCACATTTCAGTAATTAGCCTGAATGTGAATGGACTAAATGCACCACTGAAAAGACACAGAATGGCAAAATGGATAAAATATTAGGAGGCAACAATATATTGTCTCCAAGAGACTCATCTCACCAGAAAGGACACTCACAGACTCAAAGTAAGAGT